>VDFB02089711.1:0-40377 GCA_007258455.2 Sequoia sempervirens
CATACCACACTTCCATGTGCATGAAAAAATATGGAAATCACTTGTGCAAAAGATAACAACCCTACAGTTGCACCAACAATATAGAACTATAACACAATCACCATAAAGATTAAATATGGCATAGAAAGACACTGTGTAAATATTGCATGAATCCCATTGGAGGATCACCTTGACCATGCATATCACTATCAAAAATATGAAATACATATCACTGTCCTTCTAGTCACCTCAATATCCATCACAAGGATGACTGATCAATTGCATACAAATAATGTAATCACTTGCCACCTAGTCACTGTCATTAAAGAATACCAATGTTATTGACAAGTCAAATATTCACTATCTTTAGCTTAGTTGTGAACTTTGGAACCAATACATGCATACTCCTTAAAGCATAAATTAATATAGATAAAGATGAAATTTATTTACTACCCTAGTGATTTTCAATATAAACACCATACTGTTCCTACAATCTGTCACTCAACATATGATAGTGTCTTGAGGAGTTGAGAAAAAATAGAAGTAAAAGTTGAAACTATAGTCACTATATTAACAACATATCACTTCTCTTTGCAACAAAAACATCATTGTGCATGTATTTCATCAATAAACCTTGATTGAAATGTGCAAATATAAAACCCAAATCTTTTGTAAATTGTGATTGCGAGAACAGTCATAGAAATCAATCTTCTAATAAAGTATTGCCATGTTGATAACACTACATGAAACTCATGTGTGGAACATGTCTGGAACAAACCACTGTCACACTATTCATCATGTCACTATAATAGAAAATTGTGATTTTTCCATAAGCAATGAAGATCACATTGTAGCACCATAACATTTTCAGAAAACCATATGATTGACTAATAATGACTGATTGCATAACGAGATCAATAATTCAAATTAGTCATGCTTCTTTACAAAAACTATGCCACTGAATATTTAATGAAAAATTATGATATGATGAAGAATGCTTGTAGATTGAAATCACCCTATCAACTCACTAACTGAATATACCTTGAATGATCAACAATAAACTTGCAATGAAGCAATCCTATTATAAAGTTGACAGTGAAGAACAAATGACACACGTTGGTGCAAGAGCACCAATCTACTTTGGTCTACATGTGATCAAGATGATTTAAAATAGGTTGATCTAGGATTTGTGGTCTTAAATAGTGTCAATAAGGTCAATTGAACCATTAAAATGTATCAAGGAGGTCATTTTTGCAAAATTATGTAATGTTGTCAAGGATACTCAAAAGTTGCATAATATGTAATTAAGTGTTGTTGAAGGGTGTTGAGTCTTTGGTTGTGGTAAATAAGGTCCTATTGGGTCATTAGATATGATTTTGAGTAATTTTTTTAGTTATTAGGAATTTTGGTGGGTTAAAAGAGCAAAATGGAAAAAATTGTCAATATTTTAAAAGCAAAAATACAAATTTTGGGAACTCAATGGTCATAAGGGAATCCAAAAGTTAGTTAGGAAGTTTGGAGGAAAGATAGGTGTGAGAAGTTCATAAATAGGTCTCCTCCAATGATGAGGAAGGTTGTTGAAAGGTTTTGTAAGAAGATTTAATCAATAAATCCCTTGATTTATTAAAAATTCTATGTGTTTCTCTGTCAAACTGCATTACTAGTGAATTGTACGGGCTTGTAATATAATATTTCACTCAAAAGGTTTTTTAATGTTATAGAGGGGTGAGATACCTTCATTTTGAAACTAGTTTGAGCACTTGAAGCTATGTTTAAGGAATCTTACCTTCATTTTTTTTGTAACAACTGAGTACACCCTATTTTAGAATTTTGAGGTCTTAACAATGTTTTAGGCCCATTCCACAAGTTGTGTTCCCTGTGTCTCTATGGAATGGGAATATTATGATGAAAATATGGTGGTAGAAGGTAGGGTAGAGTTTTTATGGTGATTTGTTGGGGTGAAGTATGACTGTCCTAGGGGTTTGTGTTAAGGTTGAGTGTGAAAAATGGAGGTTTTGTGAGCAAGTTTGATGAAATGATGAATGGGAAGCCTATGTGAGGGTCTTGTGAGTGTGTGCAGGAAATTTGAATATTTTTGGAGGAAATTACAAGGTTGTATGTGTTGGGGAGTCCATAGTTTGAATAAACCCTACCCACAAACAGAGTAAAAGGAGGGTTTGTTGGGTCAACATTGAGAAGAGGGTTTGGTGAACTAAAACCTAAAGAATTTGTGGTCTTTTTATCTGTCACAAAGGTTTGGGTAGTTTTCCAAAGTTGGTTGCAAGATTTTATGGTACTCTCTTTGAAAAATAGGCCTAATTGAGGGTTTGATCAACATAGTTTCAGGGTTTAGGAAAGGAAGGTTCAAAGGATCCAATAATGATTTTGGTATATGTTTTAATTGGCCATGATGGGTGTTTGAAAATGTTGAGTTTGAGTAAGGAAGGATTTATGAGAAGAAAAGTTGTCAAAACCCAGTTTGCAGACCTAGTTGGCAAAGGCATAATTGAATTGAAAAGGTGACTTCTGAAGGTTATGTGAATATTTTGTGGTTTGATTCTAACTTGAACTATGTTGATTGTGAAATAAACCACCTATCCCTACATCAAATGGTATCAGAGCACAAGGAGTAGGTTTTTGGAAGATTGAAAGTTGTTGATTGAAGAAAAGGAAGAAAGAAGTTGAATAGACAAATTGACAAGATGCCTCCAAAGAAGGATAATGTAGTGAGAAAGATGCAAGAGATGGAAGAAAATATGGGAAGGGAGATAAGAAAGATGTAAGAACTTCAAAAGAGATTTGGAGCAAGGTTGGAAGATGTTGAGACAGGACAAAAGAGAGGAGTGGTTGTAAGTGAAGATAGTGAAATTGAAGATGAAGAGGATGAGGACTTTGAAGATGTTGAAGAAGAGTTAGATATTGAATAAAAGAAGATGGAAAGGATTTTGAAGGCTGTAAAAGGAAACAAACATAAGGTAAAATTTGAATTACCAATGTATGATGGCACTTTAGATGGAGAATCTTTGTTAGATTGGATTTCTACTTTAGATAATTTCTTTGAATGTGAAGAAGTTTTTGATGATGAAAAGGTGAAGATAGCCAAGACTAAATTGAAGGGGCATGCTTTAGTTTGGTGGGATTTTGAACAAGCTGAGAGGAGAAGAAGAGGTAAGTCAAATATTTCTTCATGGGATAGGATGGTAGCTAAGTTAAAGGGAAATTTTTTTCCTAAAGATTATGCTATTCATATGTCAAAGAAACTTCAAGATTTAAAGCAAAGAGAAATGGATGCAAATACCCACACTAATGAATTTTATAAATTGATTATAAGGGTTGGACATGTAGTTCATGATGTTGAAAAAGTATCCAAGTACCTTAGTGGGTTGAGATTTAACATCCAAGATGAAATAAGTATGCATAATCCAAAAACCATTGAAGAATGTTCTCAGCTAGCAATAAGGGTAGAAGAAAAGGTTTAGAGGAGAAAAGAAAAGTTAGTAGGGGAAGGGGAAGAACTTCAAGAGGTAGAGGCACATTTTATTCTTCAAGACAAAGCAATGAAAGTCAAGGTGATGCACAAAAAGGAGAAGAATCATTTGCAGATTTCAGCGGTGGATTTAGGGGATCAAGAGGCAGATCTGGAGGTGGTAGGAGTGCAAACATGTTCTCAGGAAGATGCTACAATTGTAATGATAATGGTCACCCTTCTTGGAAATGTCCTGAAAAGTATGGTGCTTCATCGAATAGTGGAGAAAGAAATAATGAAAGGAGAGCTCAGATTGTACAAGAGAATGAATGTGAAAGTTCAAGTTCAAATACTCTGTGTTGCACCTAAAATGGGAGAAAGTTTTATTGTAAGGAGAAATTTGTTTCAAGCATCCAAGGAGGAAGAAATGGCCCAAAGAAGGAAATTGCTCAAAACATCTTGCAAGTGCAAAGGTAAGGTGTGTAAAATTGTGATTGATTCAGGGTCTATAGATAATCTTGTTTCTTGTGAAATAGTTGACAAGTTGCAGCTAGAAAGGATCCCTCTTGAAAAGCCATATCATGGTTCATGGGTGAGTGATAAACAATCAATTATTGTTAATGAGCAAGCATTAGTTGAATTTCAAATTGGTGGATATAGGGATCAAGTACTTTGTGATATCTTACCTATGAGTTGTTGCCATTTAAAATGCTTAGGAGCCATGACAATTTATTAGGAGTTTGACAGAATTGTGTATAGTTCTGGGGATTTTGGTTGGGATGGGCTGGGTGGGATGGGTGCTGGTGGTGGTGGATGGGTGGGTGTGGGAACAAGATTCTGGAGGTGGGTGGGGTGGAATGGGTGGAGAAGCCAATGTTACAAAACAGTAATATAAGAATCATAGAAAAAGAAAAAGAGATAGAAAGAAAAATTACTTAGAAATAAGATGGAAACAAACAAAAGTTCATTTCAAAAGACTTTTAGAAAGATTTAAGAGATATGAGATTTGTATGGTGTAGGAGAACCAATCTACTTTGTTATACATGTGATCAAGATGATTTTAGATAGGTTTATCTAGGATTTTTAGTCTTAAAGAGTGTCAATAAGGTCAATTGGACCATTAAAATGTATCAGGGAGGTCATGTTTGCAAAATTACGTAATGTTGTCAAGGATACTCAAAAGTTATGTAATATGTAATTAAGGGTTATTGAAGGGTGTTGAGCCTTAGGTTGTGGTAAATAAGGTCCTATTGGATAATTATATATGTTTTTAAGTCATTTTTGTAGTTATTAGGAAGTTTCGGGGGTTAAAAGAGAAAAATTGCAAAATGGACAAAATTGTTAATATTGTAAAAGCAAAAATACAAATTTTGGGAACTTGACGACCATAAGAGAATCCAAAAGTTAGTTAGGTGGTTTGGAGGGAAGATAGGTGTGAGAAATGCATAAATAGGTCTCCTCCAACGATGAGGAAATTTGTTGAAAGGTTTTGTAAGAAGATTTAATCAATAAAGCCCCTAATTTATTTAAAATTCTATGTTTTTCTCTGTAAAAATGCATTACCAGTGAATTGTATGGGCTTGTACTATAATATTTCACTCTAAAAGTTTGTGAATTTTATAGAGGGTTGAGATACCTTCATTTTGAAACTAGTTTGAGTACTTCAAACTGTGTTTAAAGCATCTTACCTTCATTTTTTTTTGTAATAGCTGGGTACACCTTGTTTTAGAATTTTGAGGTCTTAACAATGTTTTAGGCCCATTCCACAAGTTGTATTCCTTGTGTCTCTATGGAATGAGCATATTATGATGAAAATAGGGTGGTATAAGGTAGGGTATATTTTGTATGGTGAGTTGTTGGGGTGAAGTATGACTGTCCCAAGGGTTTGTGTTAAGGTTGACTGTGAAAAATGGAGGTTTTGTGAGCAAGTTTGATGAAATGATGAATGGGAAGCCTATGTGAAGGTCTTGTGAGTGTGTGTAGGAAATTTGAAGAGTGTTGGAGGAAATTACAGTGTTTTATGTGTTGGGGAGTCCATAGTTTGAATAAACACTACCCATAATAGAGTAAAAGGAGGGTTTGTTGGGTCAACATTGAGAAGAGGGTTTGGTGAACTAAAACTTGAAGAATTTGTGGTTTTTTTATCTGTCACAAAGGTTTGGGAAGTTTTCTAAGGTTGATACAAGATTTTAGGGCACTCTCTTTGAAAAATAGGCCTAATTGAGGGTCTTATCAGCATAGTTTCAGGGTTTAGTAAAGTAAGGTTCAAAGGAGTCAATAATTATTTTGGTATATGTTTTAATTGGCCATGATGGGTGTTTGAAAATGCTAAGAGTTTGAGTGAGGAAAGGATTTCTGAGAAGAAAAGTTGTTAAAACCCAGTCTGCAGACCTAGTTGGCAAAGGTAGAGTTGAATTGAAAAGGTGACTTCTAAAGGTTATGTCAAGATTTTGTGGTTTGATTCTAACTTGAATTGTGTTGATTGTGAAGGAAATCTCCTATCCCTGCATCACATGTGCATCAACACCTTGAAATTATTGAAAAGAAGGAACAAGTACCTTTGCATGTTGCATCAACACTCCAATCACCATTTCCTTTGATGACAATCACTTTTGCATCACTTTGACATGATTGACAAAAACATATTTGAAGCCAACAAGAATAAAAATTATGAAATCATGACCAAGTTCACCAACAATCATCAACAAAGCAATTGATGCATAACACTATATTGTTATCATTGTTCATGACATCTGCAAACCAAATCTAACTAAACATGACACCTGCAAAATTAACTTCCTTCATGACGGACTAACAACCCTAAGTTTCTTCTTGATGAAACCTCTTTGTTGTTGTCTATGGGGTTTGTATGATACAACAAAAATCAATTCCCCCTTAACTCATGCTATTCTTTATGCAATTATGGATGTCTCTTGTGCAGTATGCACAAGCTTAGGGTCTTCTTTCTCTTTCTCTTGTTTTCTTCTCCAAAATTTCATCATGCATGCATTCATGAGATGATTAACTAGTTTCATTAAGTCACTCCTACAATACCATGCTTTTTGTCCAACTGTATTGCATATATGGCATATGACCTTTCTTTTTCTATTTGACCATTCATAAAAATGTTTATTACATACAACTTTCTTTTCATGCATTCAACACTCTATTGCTCTATGACCAAGTTCATAACATGAATAACAATAACCATAAAAATATTTTTCAAACCTAGACATTTGACGTTGTCTTGAAAAAAAAACTTTTCTAAACTTGTTAACTTGTGCAGGAGCATTTTTTTTCTTCTTCTTGTCTTCAACCTTAGGAGTAGCAGAATAATAGTTTAGATCTATTTTCTTCCTTGGCGTTTCTATGACCTTAGAACTCTATCTTTGCTTGTTATAATGAACTCTTTTGTATCCATAATTACTACTATCCTAATCTGCAAACCTTTTGGAAGTAGTGCTTGATTCTCCTTGTTTATTTACTACCTCTTTTGATGAGTTTGATTCCATTGGTGCTTTTCCAACATTCTTTTTAGACATTGCAACATCTTTGTAACTATTTTCTTCATGTCCTAACCCACACTTGTTTGATATTGACCTTTGAATTAGAAGCATTTTCTCAAATAACTCAGTGCTCTACTCATTTTGAAGACTCCTCTTTAACTCCTAATTTACCTTCTCTAATTGTTTTCCTAGAGACAACACTTCAGCCTCTAGCTTTTGACAATCTTCCATTTTGGTTTGCAAGTTTGTGCTAGTGACTTCTTCAACTCTTCTAGACTCATCCAACTGAAACTTTAGATTCTTAATAAGCTAATTAGATTCTTCACACTTCAATTTTATTTTTTTCCACTTCTTCAAGAGTTGAAAGTTTTTTGACATTGGAATCCCTTTCTTCTTGAAGTTGGAACTCTAAACTCTGATTCTTCTTGACTTTCTTGATCTCATCTAGGGTAGAAATAAGTTCACCTTTGAGATCAATTTCACATTCATCTTCATCATACTCTTGTTCATATTCACTCTTAAAGTAGTCTCCTTCATTTTCAACATTCTCAACTACAAAATCATCTTCTAACCTTGTATCTTCTTCAATATGTAAGTCATTTCTTATAATTGCTTCTTCATCATCCTTTGTATTTGGTTTAGGTGATGCTTGTTGTTTAGCATTCTACTGGGTATTTATTTTTCCTTTGTTTATTTTACTTTTTTCCATGATAAGTAATCCACTACTAGGATCACCTATGTTGATTAAACTTGTGCAAGGAACCAAACACTTTGATACCACTTGTTGGAGTACAAGACCACTGAGAGGTGAGGGGTTGAATCAGTGGTTTAATGAGAAACCAAATTTCAAAACTTAACTCACTTGTATTATACAAAAAAAATCATTCAAAACACTTCAAATATGATATGGAAATACTTGATCAAAGATGAACAATCAAGCACAAAATGGAAAACCACCAAGAGAATACAAAACACAAGTGTTATGAGTTGAAAACCCTAAAGGGTAAAAAACCACTCTAAAAATAAGTTTCAATAAGCCTCACTAACCAAAACCTCACTAGTTACATATTGTATGCCTCATTGGAAAAACAACATGCCTCACTACCTACACTTTATGCCTCATTGGAAAAGCCTCACTAGCTACTCAATTTTCCTCACTAGCTTCTCAATCTGCCTCACTAGAAATTTTCAATTTGCCTCACTCGAAATATTCAATCTTCCTCACTAGCAATCTTCAATCTACCTCACTGGAAATCTTAAAAAGAAAAAGAATGACAATCAGAGGGTTACTTCATTTCAATACAAACCACTACACTATCTCTGCATCAATTCAACAAACATTGTATCCCCTATTCACATACAAACATTCAACATGTAATCTTATTTGCATACATGAATGAAGATCTCTCTTCAACACTCCCATTCAACAACCACAATGAACAATAAACAATGAATCATAAAGTGTTTGCATCAATCTTCTGCACATATCTTGGTAGTAACAAAACAAGATAAATGACACAACAACCATGTCCACAATTATGACAAACAATCCTAGACATCAGTCACATGGACTTGCACATGTAGGACACTATCTAATAAATTCACACATTATTTTCACTTTCAATCAAACTCCAATCATAAATGATCTTGATCACTTCACACTTCTATACAAAACAACACACTTCATGACATCATATAACACTGTTATTCAAAACTCCCTCACTCTGCATTATCACAAAAAATATATGTTATCACTATCTTCACAAAGCACAGTTCATTGTTCTCATCTTCTCAATGCAATAACATTATTCCTCAAACCATTTCTCAACCTTAATGCATAAGTCTGTATACTAAATCATCACAGACCTCTTCTCACTATGTCATTAAAATCTTCTTCTATTTTACATTTCCTTGATAGAAGGATATCATTCATTCTTTACAGTCTTACCATGCTTAGTACCTTGGAATCATCAACTAAATTCAAACAGATTCTTACACATAATACATTTTTCTTCAAATCAAACTTACTGACTGTTAGAATACCAAAGGAATTTTCAATTTGGAATATTAATCCAATTTGGCACCACCCAATTATCCATTGATTTGTTCATATTCAAGCAATTACCTAATAAATGGCTATCAAAATCCCAGTCAAAGGAAAGACTACTATAAATGACTATTAGGCATGTTTAAATTTGAGCCTTTGATTCTTGAATACCCCCCAATCCAACATTTAAGTGTTGGATGCTGATCTTACTATTAAGCAGTGGAATATAAGATTATAACCTTCCAAGCCAGTTAGGGGTCAGTTGCCAAACAAGGATAACCCCTTTAAGACATCACTTAACTGACTGTCAATTGGTAATAGCAAGTCAACTTGAAAATATATCAAAAAACAACTATAATATAAAATTTTCACAAAGGCTTTTATTTTGGGTTTTAAAGAAAACATGTTACCTAATGATTAAACCCTAAACCATGTCAAACCCTTAATGAATTGTGCACCTGTGATTGAATTTAGATCTCTGCTAGAACCCATGAGTTCTAGAGGAAAAGCATGATGGTTTTTACATTTTCAAAGAAGATGTAATTTAAAGAAGAATATATCAATTTGATTTGAAACCTTAACCCTAAAGGCTAAGAAGACCTTAGTACACAAACTTTGCTTTCATGACTTAATGTAATCCTTTTCAATTGCATATCTTTGAAATCAACCTTTCCTTCATGTCAAACCAAGTATCTCTAAGAAACATCTCTTTGACATCAACCTTTCCTTCATATCAACCTTTCCCTCATGTTGCATCAATATCAAGTACCAAAAACATTAATTGACATCAATGACAAGTCAACAATAACATGCATGATGCAAGAAGACTTTGATGTGATAATTGGATCTTGGTTGTTGCAATAAATATTCAATAAATCTTCTCTTGAATTCCTTGAATTGCTCTTGAAATTCTCTTGAAATCTCACTTTAGCTCTTGTAATTGAACACTTGAAAACTTAGACCAAACATAGTGAAATAACCTTATATTTGTAGATATGTAGCATTAATTTCCTGAAATTCAAATATCACAAGCCAACATCTGAATATAGATTTGAATATGTTAAAATACCACCAAAACATAATTTAAATTTGGCTCCCTAGGTCTAAGGGGAGGACCATTTCCCATGAAGTGAATGGAGTTACAGTTCTAATAGATCTACCTAGAATTATCTGGTGAACAACACTTCTATTCCTTCTTTCACCCTTCTTCCCTAAATAATTAAATAATGCATTATTATTTAATTATTATCAAATTTTATATTTGCCTATTAATTAAGTGATTTAACATTATTTAATTAATTCATCCTCAATCATCATTTTCTTCGTTAGTAAAATTAAATTTGTTTATATTAAAAAGAAGTCTAATTTAACCACATTTCTATCCTTATTAATTGAATAATCTTGCATTATTTAAGTAATTCACTAAATCTTCACCTAATCTAATTTTATTCCTCTTGATTAAATAAATTAACGCAAATTATTTAATTATGTTGCTAATATACCTTATTCATCTAAATCAATTAAATTGTTATCATTTGATAATTTAATTAAATGCCTTTTCTAAGCCTAAATAATTACCGTTAGGTATTCAGCATCATTCCAACTAGATCAAAAAAAATATATAACTTTGTTTATTTAAAGTCTCTGACATGACTTTCAAATTCAATCAAAATATTAATTAATTATTCAATTAAATAATTATCCCACTCACCTCCTCTTTTGATTGAAAATCACAATCAACTGATTTCTCCTCCTAAATGGTTATTCAACTCATCTATTCTTGATCCATAACTTCTCAGCAGTTTCTTAAATCCACTGCACAAACTGTAATCCTAATTCCTCTAATGATACAGAGATTAAAGATCCTTAATTGGATCAATCCTGCGAGGAAATTAAGCCAATCTATTTCCTCTCAACAGTTCTTAACCGTTGATAGCAATGTTTACATTCAAATCCTAAATTGTTCATGTGTGGAGAGCTAGAAATCCTATAAAATAATCTTCTACCTTCTCACAAATCATCTAGAATTCACATAATGAAGCATTGCACAACCAATTCTTGAGCACATTGATAATTATTGGCATCATATTCTAGTTCACCATTTACACAAATTGAAGCTTTTGCAACAACAATAGAGGCTTTATATTTAATCAAGCAATCTGACATCCAAACGTCAATACAAACACAACTCCAACATGGGGTGGTATAGATTTTGAAGTTTTGAATTTATTTTATGTTATCTTAGGATTACATTGTTTGATTTCATTATTTTAAAGCTTCATTTCATGAGTATGGTTGGAATCTAATATTGTTTGAATTAAGTTTATTTTAATTCATTTTTCTTATTTTCATATTGCTTTATTCCCCCCTTACGACATTTTGGCATGCTCGGTGGGACCTAGGTCCTTAGCACTAATCATTTTATAAGTTTGTGGGAGTAGTTACAGGTTCCAAAATTTTCACGTGGCTATTTTCACATTTTTACCACAATTGTAATTTTTTTGATCGCTATTGTACTAATTTTGTGTGCTATTGTACTATGTTTATGTGCTATTGTATTTTTTTGTGCGCTATTTTTTACCACTTCCATAAATTTTTTGTGCTTTTTTTTTACCGCTATTGTAGTTTTTGTGTTGCAAGTTTTTGAAAAAGATAAACTTTTACAGGGTCGCTATTGTCCTAAACAGGTCTGCAATTGTACTTTTATTGATTGCTATTGTCTAACTTGGCCACTATTGTTCCAAACAAAAATTCCGCTAATGTACTAAACAAATCTGTTATTGTTTCTTTTTTCAACCTATTTCAATTTGCAAATAATTTTCTAATTTTTCGATTGGCCTAACCCTAACAAGTGACTATTTGTTGTGTTTGGGAGATTCTAACATTGTTGTTGTAGCCTTATAGGAGTATGGCACATGTTTTCATGAGAACAACTAACAATTTGATTGCAGGGTTGGAAAATGGTCCAAATCCATTTTAGTTTTAAAGATTTCTTAGTTAAGGACACATTTCAATTGGTATTTAAAACTGAACCCACAACTTTCACATTTCAAATGGGTGCTTAAAATTGAACAAGGTAACTTTCACATTTCAATTGGTGTTTAAAAATTGAACAAGGAAACTGTCATATTTTAATCAGTGCTTAAAAATGAATAAGGAAATCCTCATATTTCACTTTGGTGCTTAAGCATTGAACAAGGAAACTCACACATTTCAATTGTTGTTCCTAAAATTGAATGTTTTTTATTTCGACATTATTAAAAGTGAACGCAGTTTCATTTTGTTGACCCTTTAAAATGAACAACGTGATTAGAAACATTCCATTTGGTGTTAGAAAATTGAAAAAATCCATTTTGATTTGCATATTGCTATATCTTGCTTGAAGTCTAAAACAATTTTAATTTGGTGTACTTAAAAATTGAATTGATAGCTTCACACATTTCAAATTTTGGGACTTAAAAATAAACTGCGATGAATTGTATACCATGTTCACTATTCTTGGAAAACCAAGTGTGTATCCTCTCCCCTCATGTATTTTGATGATCTTGGGTGAAAAAAATCACTTTGGGTTTCACATTCATTTATTTTACAAAGCGTCAGCTTTAGATCAACCTTTCCTTGAGATACATCTCACATTGGAGAACTCAAGGTGACTCAAAGCAGTATTTCCCTCAGGCCACTATATAAATGAACAAGTCTAAACACCAATATCTAATAGGCAACTACTTGGTCAACATTTTTGTTCAAAATGGGGAGGTATCTTCGAGTATATAGAGCCCCTAGTAAGAGTGGTTAAAGCATTTAGTGGCTTGTTGGATGATAGCTAGGTGTTGTGTCCCCTGAGCAATGACTAAGAACTTTATAGTAGAAAGCCACCCTTTGCTTGAGATATTCTACTTGGTGACATGGTTTAGTGCAAGAGATGTGCACCATAATATGAAAAACTTTACTCACCATATGAACTCCCTTGAATTGAGATAGAAATCTCTGGCTTGTATAAGTTACTTGTAGCTTGTTACTTGTAACTTTTCAAGAAGGTGATTGGGTCATCCTTCTATTCCTAGAGGCCCATATCTATCCATTCTTGAAAGGCTTAAGTGTATACACTTAGAAGATTTTCCCTACCTTACTTCAAATGAGCTTCCAAGTTGTGGGCCTAAAAGTGTTATCATTGGCCAATTTGACCCTAGGGATAATATTGCTTGACATGGTTCGATGTTATTACTAGTTAAAACATGAGCTAATTTTTTCTCCTTATCATTTATAACATTTTAGTCAGTTTTGTGTACTTTGATTAATATGCTTTGTCACTTTCCAAATATAAAAAACAATTAGATAAATTGAAACATAAAAAGTGCAAACTTTTCCAATAAACTTCAATCAAAGAAATTATAAAATTTGGAAACAGGTTCATGGTTGTACTTTTTTTATCGCTATTATCATTCTTCCCACTTTTGTTCCACATTATTGTCACTATTGTACTAAATTTTGGTCGTTGTTGTCCTAAGTTTTGGCCACTATTGACCTAAAGATTATTGCTTTTGAAAAATCTTCTGCTATTGCCTTCACTATTTCATGAGTTAGAGAAATTGTAATAGAGACCACTTTTGATAAACCTACCGTAGTTGTCCTAAAATTTTAGCTGTGATTTACCTAAACATGGCCACTTCTGTCAAAATTACCACTATTGTTTTCTCTGTTACTAGTCATAACTTGAAATAGAGACTTCTATTGCTCTATGTTTAACCATTGTTGTCCTAAATTCTAACTGCTACTATTCTAAAAATTACCACTATAGTCCTATTTTCTAGTACAAATTACAAATTAATCCAAAACTAGTTAATCATCCATCTTTTTAGAAACAAAAAAATAGTAAGACCTCCAAACAATTCATATCTACATCTTTCGACATCCATTTGCACATCAAAACAATCAACCTAGTTTTAGGATTCAAATCAAACACAACTTTGATTATTCCTTTTCTCTCAATTTCTAAGATATTAACATATCAAGTAGATCATCAACATATCCTCTAGAAAAATAGAGCAAAATATCAGTCCAAGTTTTCTACACTTAGAGACAAAATTAACATCATCTCAAAACCCTCCACTCAAACATCACTCATACTCTAGGATATTGAGCATCAAAACATCCCAAGAACACAACCATAACAACCCCAAAACATGTCAATCTATCACCCAAATACAGTTCCATTCTATACACCCATGGGGCCATCATATACTATAAATGTGAATGATATTTCAACTATGGATTCCCCTAATCAAGGTTTTGGAGCATCTTGTCACATGACTGATTTCAATCAAAATCACCATCAAGGACAAAATATACAACATCAACTTTCCCTAAATGCACTTGAGAAAATAGTTGACACACTTGAAAAAAGTCAAAACATGACATATTATCAACAACAAACAAACATCATCCCATAAAAATCCCAATATCCAAAACAACAACACTTCCAATATCATCAAAACATTGATTCATATCAACAAAAAATTCTATTTCCACAAGAACAAGTGAATCAACACATCAATTGTCACAAAATCAAAATCATATCACCCAACATCAAAATCAAATCCATCAACAATATCAACCCCAAAATCAGCAATATCCACATCAAAATCATCAATCTCAAAACCAACAAGAAATTCCATCTCAAATACAACAATCATCTCCACCACAAGCATCATAATCCAACCACACTACTAAACATAAATACACTCCTTTATAGGAGCTAGTTGAGGGGGTGTTAAACAAATTGGTCAATGAAAAACTTATCACACTTCCAAAACCATCATGAAGTGGTGAACTTACCATAAAATTCCCATGGTACGATGACAAGGCCTATTGTAAATACCATGGAGTAAAAGGTTCAACTACTAATGATAATAGTGAAAATGTCTCAAACTCAAATGTTGAAAACAATGATCAAGATATATCTACCACTAATCGCATGGAAGATGTCTCTACACCACCTAATGAGCAAGAGGACATACATCAAGACTCTTTCCCAAAGCATGATCAAAATCAATCACCAAAGTCTAACAATGACCCAATTCAAGAAATATTAACATCATTTGATCTCATGGTTGAAAACATTAACAATATCTCAACCTCGAATATTGAAGACAAAGATAAAGAGCCATCTACCAAAGATCACATTGACAAAGTCTCTACATCATCCAATGAGAAAAAGGACATGAATCAAGAATACTTTAAAAAAAATCCATTCTTTGAAATTGATCCATGTCAAGAACGTGAACCAAAAAATATTGAAGATAACACCACACAAATCCAAGATCAAGAATCCTTATCATCAAAATACTATAATGACTTGGCAAGTATCTTCCAAGACATCCAATATTTTCCAAGAGAAGAATAAATCCATATACCTCGTGCACATACATCTACCCACGAGATGATTAATCCTAAAGGACATGTAGATGATCTTTATCCAAAACAAGAGTCTCATACTCTTGACATCATTATCAAGGAACAAAATTATCATACTCTTAACATCTTTACACATGATCAAGACATAGCAGAATCCAAAGACATATCATAAATGGATCATGAAGAAGACTTCTACATAAGTTGTGAATCATAAACATCCTATGAAGGAATATAAAAAATGAATAATGAGGAAGACTTTTACATGGGTTGTGAATCATCAATACCTCTTGAAGAAGCATTAAAATTTGATATTTTACAAGATCACGTCAAAAATATCAATCAAAAAGTTATACCACATATGGATGATCCTATCACTTATAAACTTGGATCACTTAACTTTGTCAGAGCAAGCTATCTTACCAATGAAGAAGCTATCACCTTTGAAGCTCCACAATAGAGAAGAGAAGGATTAACACCCTATTTCCAAAATAAATTATATCCTATTACAAATAAAAAATTTCAACAGACGCATTATCAAGGTAGATGATTAGGCCTACATGAATAGGAAATCCTAGAACCAATGCAGATCATTGACAATCCTAAGCATCAAGGTCTTGGTTATTCAACAATAAGGGAATCTAAACATATTGGTGATACCTCTATAATAATGGGGGCAACTTTATCTAATGAAGACAAGGATATGAGGAGAACAAAGGGTCCTTATGATAAAAACACTACCAACACCACAACCATTCATATCATGAATTTTCATCCACATATTTTTCCACCCTCTAATTGGTACCAACAACAAGATAAAAAGTTATATCAAAGAAAGGAACAAGTCATTGAAGCAAAATAATCAGTAAAAAAAATAGACAAGAAAAATTCAAATGGATACAAAAGAAAAAGAAATAAAATCATCCCTATCAAACTCCATTGGTCAAAGAAACTATGGGGAAAAATCAAAAATGGAAGTTCATCCATCAAAAATGCCCAATGATGTAAAATAAAGCTTCAAGAGTGACCTAAAAAGTATATGAAGAAGTTGGTCCCAATTGAATCTCTATATCCACCCATCATTGCTCATCATCCCAAGTTTGGAGAATCAAAGATTCCAAACTGTTGACCAAACCATCTGAACCTCATATCCCTCAATACATTTCACCATCCACTTTGACACCCATGATATCCAAATCTCACATTGAACATGTCTTTGCAACAAATCTTTATCATATGGACTCTAAGGGCACCCTATCACGATGTACACATCTAGGAAAGGTTAACTTCGATATCAACAAAGAAGATAAAAATTATTAGGGGTTATATTCAAGTGCATGTAACTTATCAAGAAAACTCCTCCAAGAAAGATATCTTTTAGAAATTATGACAATAGCAACACCTATATTAGCCCCAATAGCATCTACATCAACACCACTAGGTGGTTCAACATGATCATAAAATCTTTATAAAAAACAAATAGTTAAGAAAAAAATCATCCTCTAGTGAAAACCACTACAGTGGCGCATTGGACAAGTACCATGATGAAAACCTAGAAAATAGGTGTCATGAGTAGAATCGAGCATCTACATGTGCCATTTAAGGTAGAAGCATCTCATCCTATCCATAATAAATCCAACATTCCATCCATCATCCATCCATCTTATCCATAATAAATCCATGAACCATTCATCCAAGCCATTTTTATCCTAATCCAACTTACCTTGATCTTGGGAAAGTTTCAATGTACACTTCACACTTTCTTATGGTAAACATCTTGACATGGGTCACTATCATTGATCCTATCCTATCTAGCATATCTGAGCTATGAGGCATTTTCCAAAGGGGCATACTCTATCTAAACATGTTATCCAATCACAATTTAATGCTTTCATTTTTTTACATTGCTTGACATTAAAGGTCAGTACTTATATCTTGCTTTAGAATAAATCTTGTTCTATGTCTTCTATCTCACATTGTGATCTTGGAATTTTCCAAACAATTTAAAAAAAAAAAAATTCATATCAATTGCATCTTGCTAACACTTCAATGTGGTATCAAAACATTCAACAATCTTGTTCCTAGCCTAGCTACAAATCTCAATCAATCGTTATTCGATCAATCAACCATAATTTTGGGATGTATCTTTCCAAATCCTCATGTTGTTCCTATCATGACACCACTATCTTTGCATTATTGTGTATCCTCAATAATGTTATCATTATCAGAAATTACTTAATCATATCAATTGATTTTAGTCATCCTATCAACAAGATCTCAAAAGACTATTGATAGCCCTATATACTAATATACCTTTATCATGCATACATATGATCAACATCAAAATATAAAAATAGTTGAAAAACCATCAAAATCCAAAACAAAATCATAAAACATCAAAAACCCAAAAACATTGTAGGCCATCTCCAGATGAGTCGTATTGACTCATAAAAATAAGTGGGTTGTGAGCCTCTGCATGTACAATGTAGGCAAGGCCATCATCAATTAGCCCCTAAGGCCCTAGGTTAGTCCCTCAAAAGACAAAAACATTCAAATATCTTATCAAAATCCAAAAAAATTTGTAAAAAGTCAGAAAAATCCAAAAAATAACATTGACTAACCTAAAAAAAAAGCACAAAAACATTCAAAAAATATCAAAATGTCTATTTCCACCATTGCCTATCTGCAATAAAACATTCATCCATAATATACAAATCGTCATCCTCACCCTTTGACAATGTAGACAACAAACAAAGCAAAATCAAAAGCGAGAACTTTAAAGCAAACAATCACACAAATTTGATTACAAACAGACCAAAACAAGGCCAAAGTGTTAACTACCTATCCATTGAAAATTCACCATCAACATCATGAGATATGTCTTAATAGATAGATCATTCCTACAATAGACATAATCAATACTGGATAATAGCCTGAAACCTCAAAATAGATATGGCAAGTGATATAGGAGCATTGTTTATCTTTTTGTGATTTTATCTTTCTAATTTATCTTCTTGAATCATTCCGAATCTCTGAGGGATGTCCATGGGATTTAGAGGAAGGAATGGAAATTAGGCATCATTTTTTTTTGTTTTATACATTTTGTTGGATATTTTTGTAATACTACCATGGTGAATACTTGCTTTGTATTATTTTTGAGGAGTATTTCATGTATGGTGGTGGCATGTTAGGGTTTGCTACATACCTCTTGTGTGTTACTAATTAAGAGCATGCTTGGAAAACTATGTTACGCTCTAGGGTTTTAGGTGCTAATTCTAGGCAGGCAGGCCACTCCTTTTTTTTTCTTGAGTCAAAGTCCAGCATTGGATGCAAAGCCACATGGTCATTATTACCTTTGTGCATCATGTCATTTGCTGCATATTAAGGTTGCAAAATATGAAGTCTCTATGAGAAAAGGAAACCAAAATCATCAATGAAGAGCATCGTTTCTTTAAGTCCCAGCCTTCAGCATGCTTCCTAAAATCTTACGAACATTTTCTTCTAGTCAACACTTTATCTGCCAGTCATTACACTTAAATGCATCAAATTAGCTTGTCAAAAAATTTGACTCATTATCCAAAATTTTCACCAAATTTCCCAAGGGGGCACCATGCTATCCCACCATCATTGGGGTATACTAGGGAAACTCCTAAGTGAGAATTTTTGAATTTTCTTTGACACAACACTCAAAATCGCATTGTATCAAAGAGGGGAAAAATGTAGATACCCTAAATTTTCTTGACTGGCAAACAACACTATTCAACTAACTTTCACCCTTCTTCCCTAAATGATTAAATAATACATTATTATTTAATTATTATCAAATTTTATATTCCTCTATTAATTAAGTGATTTAACATTATTTAATTAATTCATCCTCAATCATCATTTCTAACTAATTAAATAAATTTCATTTATTTAATAAAAGTCCTAATTTAACCCTATTTCTATCTATTAATTGAATAATCTTGCATTATTTAAGTAATTCACTATATCGTCACCTAATATAATTTTATTCCTCTTGATTAAATAAATTAACTCAAGTTATTTAATTATGCTGCTAATATACCTTATTCATCTAAATCAATTAAATTTTTAACATTTGACAATTTAATTAAATCACTTTCCCCTTTCTAAACCCGAATAATTAAAATTAATTATTCAACATCATTCAACATAGTCAACAAACAAATACAAATTTATTTGTTAAATTCAAACATGATTTGCATGTTCAACTCAAAATATTAATTAATTATTAAAATGAGGGTTACCAAAAGAAGGAGGTTGGAAGTAGCTCTTAAAATCGAAAATATGTGTGAGGGCAGTGAGGGCAACCCAAGGGCGAATGCGGATGGGAAGTTGCTACGAAACGGTGCGGGCAAGGTGAAGGGTAAACGACAGGTAGGCTCCAGGCATGGCGGGGATGGTGATGCGACGGGCAAGAGGCATTATGCACTTCGTTCTGGTGCTTCCCGGGAGACGCAAGTTCCGCCTGATCTTCCTTCTGGTGCTCGTTCGCCTAAGGTTCCATCTAGTGAGGGTTTTGTGCCGCCGATAGGGAATCATAATTCATTCGCGGATTGCAGGAACAAATCAAACCCCTTCCATGTGTGTTCTAATTTCTGCCTGGAGCAGATCCGACCGGCTAACCCTACTGTTGATCCGTCTACTTGCAAAAATAGGACAAATCCTTATCACACTTGTTCTGCATTTTGTGTGGAGCAGATTAAGAATGCAAATCCTTCCCTCTCGTGCCCTAATTCTCCATCCGTTCTGCCCACTTCCCCCATGGAGGAACCTGTTCATCCTTCTAGCGGAATTGCTCTCTCTTTTGGCGATACGGAGGTGTGTTTTTCTGATGATCCTTTGGATTTTTGCCTCCCTGAAGGTTGCATCGATGAAGTCGCTGCAGACATTGGCAATCGCTCCTTAATTTTGCATTCTTTGCATAGGCGCCCTTCCATCGACTCCATCCTCGAATGGGCAAAAGCTACCTAGAATGATCTGACCGCACAAGGGATTGAGTCTTTGGATTTTGGATTTTTTCTGCTCACCTTCTACACCGTTGAGGACTGTAATTTCGTGTCCCAAAACGGTCCTTGGTTTTTTGAGAACTCGAGTATCTTCCTTACACCTTGGACTCCCTTTTTTGATCCTGCGACAGCCAAGATAACGAACATTCCTATCTGGATCAGATTCTACAATCTACCTTTGGTGTTACGGAAGGAAGACCTTATCAACAAATTGATCAATAATTTTGGAACTTTTGTGAAGTTGGATTCTGAGGTGGATTCTGAGGTGGTGGCTTTTGATTGCAGATTTTATCGGGTTTGTGCTATGGTTGACATTTCCAAACCCCTTCCGCAGGCTATCCAAATCCACTCCTCTCTTGGCATTTGGACTCAATTTTTAAACTTTGAAGTTTTTCCCTTTCGTTGTTTTCGCTGCAATAAGCTGGGTCACAGAGTTGAGGCCTGTTCTCTTCAACGCAAGGCTGGGTCAAGATTTTCTAGCCTTAAAAAATGGGTTAAGAAGCCTGGCACTCCTAAAGCAGATTTCATTTGGCAAAATCAAGGTAAGTTTCAGGTTTCTAATTAGGTTTCGGGAATGGATCCTAGTCTTCCTCTTGATCCTTCTTCTCTTCCTGTTATTGTTGTCCAAGATAATCTACCCGATGCCTCTCCTGAAACCGACGCTGATGGCTTTGAGTCTGAAGGTACCTATTCTTTTATGGATGATTTGGACAACCCCAATTATGGTTGTTTTGAAGATGATTTGATCTTGGATCCGCCTCGTAAACTCGGGATCTCTCAGACTGCTTGCAGCAAGCTTAAACCGGATTGTGGCTCGAAAAGAAGGAAGGGTAGGAAGTCTGACGCAGAAAAACTTCGACTGGAAGGCATGGAAGCTGTCGAAGGGGGCACCCAATGGACCATGGATGCTCTCTTCTCTCGAAACAGCAAAAAATCCTAATGGCTCTATTGGGTGCTCTTGCCTTTATGTTTGTGTGGGTTTTAACCCCTGGTCTCTATCTAGTTCTATGTAGCTGATCTTTTGTGTTTTGGACTCTTTGTCCTCTCATGGCTCTTATTGGTTTCTTCTGCCCTCTCATTCTCTGTGGGAAGACTTTGTAATTGTATTTATTTATTCTTTATAATAAAGGGTGTGGGCCCTTACCCCACTAACATTGAAATAATAATAAAATAATAATTAATTATTCAACTAATTAATTATCCTCACCCTCCTTTGATTGAGCAAATCATGGCCATTAATTTCTCACTCTAAATAATTGACTAACTCATCTATTCTTCAATCCCACTAACTACTCAATTTGATTTATTCAATCCCACTAACTAAACTTTTTTTCTTCAATCACACAAACTATGCAATCTAATTCCTCTGATAATGCAATTAAAATCCTTAATTGGATCAATCACAAAAGCTAACTGGCTTATCTATTTCCTCTCAATAGTTCTCAACCGTCGATTGTGATCTTTTACAACTAAATTTAAATTGTTCATCTCGAAACATGAAATCTATAAAACAATCTTCTATCTTCTCACAAATCATCTAGAATTCACATAACAAAGCACTGCACAACCAATTCTTGAGCACATTGAGAATTATTGGCATCATATTCTAGTTCACCATTTACACAAATTGAAGCTTTTGCAACAACAACAATAGAGGATTTATATTGAATCGAGCAATCTGACATCCAAACATCAATACAAACACAACTCCAACATGGGATGGCATAGCTTTTAGAGTTTTGAATTTATTTTATGTTATCCTAGGATTACATTGTTTGATTTCATTATTTTAGAGTTTCATTTCATGAGTATGGTTGGAATCTAATATTGTTTGAATTAAGTTTAGTTTAATTTATTTTTCTTGTTTTCCTATTGCTTTATTCCACCCTTATGACAGGTCCCTAACCATAGGACACACATTGCTCAATGAGAAGTGTTATGTTTAGACATTAATGAATATTGGGTTTCCTCTTTAGAAAATGTAATTAAATAGGTCGGAATTGAATTAAAGGGGTCAATTAAGGAAATTTAATCTAATTAATTAAAGAATCCCTAAATAAGTGTGAAAGCATAAAGAGGTACACTCTACAACATTAAAAATAAGGCACAATTAAGTCCATTTTAGTATTAATTCCAAATTAAATGTGAAAATATAAAGGGATACATTTTTCTACACTACATTTAGCCACCACTTTAGTGAGAGGAGTGCAGGTGCAAACTCACACTAAAGTAGACAGTCAAAACATATGCATGTAGTAACAACAAGATTACTCAATAATACAACATCAAAGACTAAAAAAAAAGGCAGATCAAGCCTCGATTGTCCAACGTGATGTGGAACATGGCCCAACTATTTGTCCAAAAGAAAGGGGTGGATCAAGCCTTAATTGTCCAACACAATGTGGAACACATCTCATCTATTTGTCCAAGAATGTTCACAAGAAGAATGCAATGTCCACTATGCAAACAACACACGACTTTGGGATAATGGAACCTCAAGATGTCTACTAGTGAGCCCCTAGAAAAGTGGCTTAGTGAGAAAGTCATGCCAGGTCTATAGGCCTCACTATATTAACCATACCAAAGTTAGCCCTCTGATAACTTCAATAGGGCACTACAAAACAAAAAAAAACTTCAAGCTTCACAAGGTTAACAAGTTGTATTATGCTAAACACTTATGAAAAAATGAAAATAAAGGTTTATTCAAAGGAATCTTGCTTAGTTCATGTAAGGTCTCCTCTTAGGGAACATCATGCCTAATGTCTCCAAGAGAGAAAAAACAAAAGATAAAATAAATACCATGCTCTGAGAGTACATCAAACCTAATAACACCACCAATAAAAAGACACATTCACAAGAAGAAAGAAAATCATACAATGAAACATGAGGAATTCCAAAAATTTCAAACATAATGCCAATGTATGCCCCAACTTTAAAGAAATTGCTAGCACCATTGTTGTGAGATTT
The DNA here is from genome assembly GCA_007258455.2 of Sequoia sempervirens. Taxonomy (NCBI): domain Eukaryota; kingdom Viridiplantae; phylum Streptophyta; class Pinopsida; order Cupressales; family Cupressaceae; genus Sequoia; species Sequoia sempervirens. The sequence continues at coordinate 23,410 of VDFB02089711.1, forward strand.
TTTTTAAAGTAGCCAATAATAATTACTAAGAAGACATGTGAGCTTTTTCATAAATCCCTATGCCGAGTCATATGTTCTTGAATGAAGCTATTTCATGAAAAAAAGAGGAAGGGGTTGTTGGAACACAACAATCTACTGAGAGGGGAGTGAACTAGTAGATCATAAAGATTTATTTTAAACACTTTGAGAAGATTAATTTTTTCAAACCCTTAATGTGTAGTTTGAGACATAACATGTAAATACTAAAATATGCACACACACAAGCATCGTATAACACAAGATGTACGTGGAAAACACAGGATGGGAAAAACCATAGTGAGAAATGTAGCTAGGAGCTATTGTCCTAATCCAACCTCACAAGTTTGAATTTTAGTTATGATTCTTTAAAGGCACCCACCCTAAGGAGACACCAATCCCCTAGTTTTAGGAACACCCACTCCAAGGAAGCACCCACTCCCTAATCTAAGCACCAACCCAGATATCTGATGGCACCCACCAATCAGATTTACAATGTGGGATATTACAATTTTGATGACAATTCTATGTTGCAACTTATTTGCAACTACACATACATGTATGTTGCACTCTCTGTAACTCTTACTCTACTCTACAACTCTTTATATGTTTTGTATTTAATTCTTTTTCTACACCCCTATTCTCTACATCTAATCCTTTACTCAGCAACACATCCCCTTTTCTATAATGCACCAGATTAAATGAGCGGAACCCAAACAAAAAGAACAAATACAATCAAGGGGTTTACCCTGAATCTAAATCTAGATTTAAATTCTTGATTTTTGTTTGGTTCAACTTATTCAGGCATAGTGCATTCTCTTTCTGCAACAATATTCTCGACACTCTACCACACTAGACCCTTCTTTCTCCACACTTCTCTTACAGCCTCATCTCCCACTATATTCAATACTTGTAGACACTTCACACACTAAGTCAATTTTTTATTGTCTTTCTTTTCTTCGCTGACTGGTAGTGCCTTCCTTGAGTTGTGCACCATCGACCAATATGTCTAAATACATCTATTAGGGTTTTCTTTCTTCTTCAAAAATCACACTCCGCATTGAGCCATACCCACATTAATTTCTATTGCATAATTTAATCTTCTAAGACTAGAAATTTGTAAACCCTAAAATCAAATATGCATTTAATGTATTCTTCCATTCATAAGATTTGAACCCAATCTCTATTAACTTAGCACTCTGTGCCACCATTCTACAACTCAAATCACCAATTAAATTGATTTTTGGAGCAGGTAGACCAATTAATTTCATTCTTCTAGTCGGCTACTAGTAAGAAACCACTTACATGGGCTTAACCATTTGAAACCATCACCTTCAAATTCTGACCATTGATTTTGTCTCTACATGCCATGATCCATAGTTCTTCAGTCATCGTCAACCTTTAAAATACTACCATTAGATGAGCCTTCCCTTACATATTAGCCATTGATCTAATTATGTCATCAGTCATTGCCACATCAAAGAGACCAAACAATTGCTCACTCCAGAAATTTTAGGTCACTTTGATGAAATTCTATCAAAGTATTGAAGAGACTGCTCACTCGGTCCTGCGATACTTTAGCTTCTCCTCAACTTGCTTCCTGCTCACCATATGTGGGTCCACTTGTCTAGGTCATCACCATGCAATTCACAACAAGGATGTAAATTTTCTATCAAAAAATATCCAATTTTCATTTGTCCTTATCTGTCAACATCCATTGTTTCACTTCTTATCGGGTCCCACCATATCAGCACTTCGAAGAGATTGAAGCATTTGTTTCACTGATAATCATGTATCTCCTTGATGAAGTAATCTTACCCCCATATAGATCCATCACATCAACATTTAAAAGAGACACAAAATAAACTCCTAGCAAAACGGAGTTGTCATACCAACATTCACAAACTCCCCTAACGGAATATTGAAGAGACTAAAGTCTCTATCTCACCAATATTCAACCTTCACACTAATGAAGCTATCAGGATGTCAAAGAAACATCCTGTGTAGTTCCATTGAAAAATATCTACCTATCCAATGAACCTTGCGGTCATGACATCCACTCATTGTTATATCAAAGAGACTAACAACTAAGTCTCATCAAAGAACATTTGTCAACCTAATGAGGACATGTACACCAATTTAGTAAGTCACCATCATGGTGTCAAAGAGACACTAAAGCACTTTCTTTCAAAAATATGAAGTCTCCCCAATGTGGTTTGAATGTATAACCTTTTGAATGCACACCATAACATCATGAACCTAGGGTTTAACACGTAAACCCTAACAACACCTGAGAGCAACAATAATTATTTTAGAGTAATCAACACACCATTAGGACCTACAAATTACATCTTTGTGAAGCTCTCGAAGAACCCTTCATGAATTTGGCCTCTATTTCATTGCTGATCTCACATTTTGACATCAATGACAACAATATGCCAACAATCTCTCCCTTTGTCATTGAAGAAAAAACCTAAATGCTCTAAACCAAAAGATAGAAAATTATATTGTACTAGAGCATGTCACTATCATAGCTCCCCCTTAGTCATATCATCACCTATAACAAACAAGGAGCTATTTCTAACTTTCTCCCACAAGAGTAGAGCATTTTTCTCAATATCTCCCCCTTTGACATCAATGGAAAAGGGTCAAACTACATGAGGATATGATCCCCCTAACTTGATCTCTTCTTTTCATGTCTAGGGGTGAATTAAATACAACTAAATCTCTCCTTGGATCCATTCCTTCTCACTAAAAAATAGTGAGATGATGTGGGAGCAATGACTCCCAACTTCTACCTTAGATATTCAAATTGCTCTGTGGGAAGAGGCTTAGTAAAACTGTCATCTACCTATTCTTTTGTTGAGACATATTCCATGCTAACCTCTTTACCTACAACCTTTTCTCTGATGAAGTGATACTTAATGGATATATGCTTTGTTCTAGAATGCATCACTGAATTCTTTGAGATGTTAATGGAGCTTGAATTATCACAAAGAATTGAAATTGGTTCTTTGTACTCAACCTTGATGTCCTTAAGTGTCTACTTCATCTATAGGACTTGAGTACAACATGTTTCTACTACTACATACTTTGCTTCTATTGTGAAAAGAGTAACAAATTATTTCTTTTTTCTCATCTAGGAAACCAATTTGTTTCCCAAAAAGAATACTTCACCACTGGTGCTTTTCCTATCATCTACACTTCCTACCCAATCTGCATGTGTATGTTAAGGAAAAATCCGTGCTCTTGGGATACCACAACCCATAACCAACAATGCTTTTGATATATCTAAAAATTATTTTTTACTGCATTGACATAAAAATTCTTTTGCTACAGACTGAAACCTTGCAACAAAACATACTACTTGCATAATTTCTGGCCTTGATGTGGTTAAGTACAACAAGCTACCAATCATTGACCTATACATTGTCTGATTTGCATCTGGGGATTCATTCAATTTAATCAATTTACAACCAGTTACCATGGGGGTACCAACTAGTCTACTATCTTCCATGCCAAACTTCTTAAGCATTTCCTTAGCATATTTAGTCCAAGATATAAATATCCCATTTTTTTGTGTTATTTGTAAACCAAGGAAAAATGATAACTCTCCTAACATTGACATCTCAAATTCATCTTGCATGTGTGTAGTAAATATTTTACACATTATACCATTGTTTCCTCTAAAAATGATGTCATCTATATAAACAGAAACAATTATCATGTGCTCACCTTTTGATTTGAAGTATAAATTGTTGTCTGCACACCCCTTTTTGAATCCCTGTTGCTATACGTACTGGTCCAATCTAGAATACCATGCTCTAGGTGCTTGTTTTAGACCATACAACACCTTCCTCAATCTGCAAATGTAATCTTATTCTTCTAAAAGGTGAAAACCTTATGGTTTCTCAATGTAGACTTCCTCCTCAAGGTTTTCATTCAAAAATGCATATTTAACATCTATTTCATATACTTTAAATCCTTTGTAAACTGAAAATGCAAGAAACATTCTTATTGCTTCTAATCTTGAAATTGGCACAAATGTTTCTTCAAAGTCAATTCCTTCAAATTGTGCACACCCCTTGAACACCCACCTTTCCTTATTCCTAATAATAGTTCCATCCTCATTTAGATTATTTCTAAATACCCATTTGGTGCCAATTACATTTTTTCTTGATTGTCTAGGGACTGACTCCCATGTCTTGTTCTTCTCAATCTGATTGAGTTCCTCTTCCATGGATTTTATCTAGCTCTCATCTTTGTTGGCCTCATTAAATCTCTTTGGTTTGATTTGAGATAGGAGAGAAAAATTTACTTGTTCCTTATTCCTTGCAAGTATTCTCTTAGTCTGAACAACTTCATTTTTGTCACCAATTATTTGATCTATAGGATGATCTTTTTGTACATATTTTATAGGGGCTCATTCAACATCCTCTTCAATCTCTTCTTCTTATTCTTCTTCTTCAATTGTTGCACCTACATTATCATCTTATGATTCAATCTCAAAGTTGTTTTTACTTGGCTTATCTTGATTTCCATTTTCATCAACCTTGACATTGATACTTTCCACAATATTGTGCAACCTCTTGTTATAACAATTCTAAGCTTTACTCTGAGTGGAATATCCCAAAAATATTCCATCATTGCATCTTGAATCAAAGCTTCCCAAGTCTTCATCTTCTCTTTTAATGTAGCATTTGTTGCCAAACACCCTGAAATGCTTGATAGATGCAGGCTTCCCATACCACAATTAATATGGATTCTTGCCACTATTTTCTCTTAAAAGAGCTCTATTCTAGATGTAAACTATAGTGTAAACTACTTCCTTCCAAAAAGCATCTACCAAATTTGCATCATTTAGCATAGCTCTAGCCATGTCTTCGACAATCCCATTTCTTATTTCTACCACTCCATTTTGTTGCGGAGTTCTTGGTGCAAAATATTGACGCTTGATCCCATGATTTTCACAATACTCCTTGAATTCACTCAATGTGAATTCTCCACCTCTATCTAATCTAAGGCACTTAATTCTTCTCCTGGTCTCCTTCTCTACTAGCTTCCTAAAAATCTAAAACTTCTCAAATGCATCCTCCTTTTCCTTTAAATGTTACCCATGCCATTCTAGTATAATCATCAATTAGCAACATAAAAGTATCTTTCACCTTGCAACACTCTTGTCCTTGTGGGACCACAGAATCGATGCCAGACTATTTGCAAGGGTTTTGTGGTTGAATAATCCTTTATTGGAAAATTAAACTTTGTTTATTTTCCTTTTTGGAATCCTCTGTAGATTGTATTTGCAAGCTTCACTATCTTAGGCATGTTCCTAACCAGTCATTTTGAGCTTATCTTTACTAAATTGTCAAAGTTTACATGCCCTAATCTTCTATGCCAAATCCAACTTTCATCTACTTGGCTAATTAGAAAAAATTGTCCTTTTACTTCAAAAATATTGTAGAGGTTAATATCACTCTGTACTCCTTGTGCAATTTCCTTACCATTCTTTCTTATCTTGCAGCCTTTAGAGTTAAATAAAATTTTATAGCCATTGTCACACATTTGGCTAACACTAAGAAGATTATGTTTCAAACACTCAACATAAAGGACATCCTTTATCTTATTCTTCCCATCTAGGCTCAAAATTCCTTTACCAAAAATTTTGACAATAGTATTTTCACCTAGGCTTACTGATCCTTCCTTACGTTTCTTGAGTTCAATGAATTTTCTTTTATATCTAGTTATATGCTTGGAGCAGCCACTATCAATTACCCACAAATTTTGTTTCTTTGCATGTAGTTCTATTTGGGAATTCATGGATTGAGTGGAACTCTTCTCTTTCTCCTTCCACACCTTCCTATATTTCTTTTCAAATTTCTCTTCCCTTATCTCAAAAATTTTAGTTTCCTTTTCCATATTGGGAGGTGAGTTTTTCTTCTTCTCAGACTAAACATTTGGTCTTGTAAATTTTGTTCTACAATATGTAGCTACATGATTGAAATTGTTGCAATTGTAACAAACTATATTCATGTCAACCAAGGGAGCAAATGGATTTTTTCTTATAAAATTTGTATTCCTCCTTTGAATATCTCTACATTCTTTAGCCCTATGACCAAAATGATTACAAGTATAGCAATACCCTTAGAAGATTGATGAGTACCTAATCATGGCATTTCCTTGAGCTAGAAGAGGAGATATTCTTTTTCTTGACTTCCTTGGATAATGCATTCTTGTGAATCCATCATTGTATGTTATTTTTTTGTTCCACTTCATTTGTTGATCAAAGATAGATAGGTTGTCCTTCTTGTCTATAATCGGCTTCTTCTGTTCAATAGATTTCTCTTCATTTTTGTAGTATTCCCTTTTGTCAGATTTTTCACCACTAGAGATAGATTTTTCTTCTACCCTACATCTTTCATAAAGTTTTGCAGAAGCATCCACAAAGGAGCTCTTTCCTCTTTCCAATCCTAACCCCGATTTCTCCTTATTGGCTAGCTTTTGTGTGCTCAACGACTCATCTAGAATGTCTAAACCACATTTTAGTTTCAAACTCTTATTGATCTACTCAAAGCAACTATTTCTGCCTCAAGCTTCAAACATCTATCCACTTCAGATTCTAGTTTGTACTTTATTACTTCTTCACCTCTTTTAGCTTCCTCTACTTGAAGTTTCATATTTACAACCATCTAATTTGATTCCTTGAGATCTTGGGTTAGTTTGTCATTCTCCTTTTAAGCACATTTTTTTAATTTTGAGTTTTCCCTTTTAAGATCATCAAACTTATCTCTTATTTCATTGAGATCTTCAAGAGCACTGATCAACTCCCCCTCAAGATCAACAACTGCTTCCTCTTCACCTTCTACATGGAGGTCCTAAACTTTTCCATCCTTCCAATCCTTAGAATCTTTAGACATGAAGAGGAATTCTTCCTCTTCTTATTTCATTACAAGAGCATGATCTTGTTCATTATTTAAACTTTCACTAGCATCAGATGAGTCACTTTCTTCCTGAATATATAGGATCTTCTTTTTCTTTCCAAAACTCCTCTATTTAGGATAAAATTGTTTCTTCTTTTTACTATCTTCTTCTTGCTCAAAGTTATATTCTTTATCATAAGGGCACTTAGAAGAAAAATGACCTATTCTACCATAGTTAAAACACTTGAAGGGAAGATTACCTTTATACTTGCCAGATCCTCTTCTTAGTCTTCTTATGAAGTTTGCTTCTTCCTCATCAACCTCTTCATGGTTTGATATAGTGGTTGTAGCCTTGTCCTTTTTATCTATTTCAGCCTTTTCCTTTTTTACAACCTTGAATGCGGCTTCTCTCCTAGATGGATTGACATCCCCCATTCTCATCTCATATGCAGTAAATATGCCATGTAACTCATCAAGAGTGAGCTTATCCACTTCTCTTCCTTCTTCAATTGCTCAGATCTTGGGATAATATTTATTTGTCATAGACCTTAAAAATTTTAGCATAATGACATCTTATTTTAATTCTTCTCCACATTCTTTGATGGATTTTAATACATCGTCAACTCTCAGAAGATAGTTAGCAATCTTCTCCTCTTTAGTCATCCTTAAGCCTTCAATTTTTTCTCTCAGCACTTGAAGTTGTGCCAACTTCACCTTGCTATCTCATTCATAGATGTTTTTTAATTTTTCCTAAACATCATATGCAATTTAACAATGCATAACCTTTCCATACACAGAGTCAGACAAATTGTTCATAATGGAAAACCACACTTTTTCATTGTTCTCTAATCCTTCTTCTTCACAAAATTAGTGGGAGGAGTAGGAGGGAGAACATATTTGTTCCTAATTGAAATTCAGACGTCAAATCCTATAGATCCCAAATATCCCTTCATCAATGAGCTCTGCTTAGCATAATTTGTTCCATTGAACTGAGGTGGCTTGCTTGAACCATCCTAATTTTTCATTTTGTTCACACTACTAGAATCTACCTGAGCTAATTAAGCTTCACCTAGGGAACCTAGTGCTTTGATACCAATTGTTGGAACACAACAATCTACTGACAATGAGGTGAATTAGTAGGTCATAAAAAAATATTTTAAGCACTTTGAGAAGATTAATTATTTCAAATCCTTAATATACAGTTTGAGACATAACATGTAAATACTAAAATATGCACACACACAAGCATCACATAACACATGATGTATGTGGAAAACCTGAGATGGGAAAAACCACGGTGAGAAATGCAACTAGGAGCTACTATTCTAATCTACTCCTCACAAGCTTGAAGTTTAGTTACAATGCTTTAAGGGAACCCACCCTAAGGAGACACCAATCCCCTGGTTTTAGGAGCACCCACTCTAAGGAAGCACCCACTTCCTAATCTAATCACCTACCTAGATATCTAGTGGCACCCACCAATCATATTTACAATGTAGGATATTACAATTTTGATGAAAATTCTATGTTACAACTTATTTGCAACTACACATACATGTATGTTGCACTCTCTATAAATCTTCCTCTGCTCTGCACCCTTTTATCTTTTCTATATTTACTTCTTTTTTGCACCCCTTATTTTTGCATCTACTCCTTACTTAGCAACACATCCCATTTTATATAATGCACCAGTTTGAATGAGTGGAACCCAAAAAAAAGCACCAATACAATCAAGGGGTTTACCCTAAATGTAAATCTAGATTTAAATTCTTGATTTTTGTTTTGTTCAGCTTATTCAGGCATAGTGTGTTCTTTTTCTACAACAATGTTCTCTGCACTCTACCACGCCAAACTCTTCTTTCTCCACACTTCTCTTACATCCTCATCTCCTACTATATTTAATACTTGCAAACACTTCACACACTAAATTAATTTTTTATTGTTTTTCTTTTCTTTGCTGACTAGTAGTGCCTTCCTCGAGTTGTGCACCACTGACCAATACTTCTGAATACATCTATTATGGTTTTATTTCTTACTTCTTCAAGAAGCATACTCTACATCAAGCCATACCTACATTAATTTTTGTTATAGAAAATCTTCTAATATTAGTGATCTATAAACCCTAAAATCAGATACACATTTAATGTATTCTTTTGTTCATAAGATTTGAACTTGATCTCTATTAACTTAACACTCTATGCCACCATTCTATAATTCAAATAACCAATTAAATTGACTGTTGGAGTAGGTAGAGCAATTAATTTTATTCTTTTGGTCGAGTGCCAATTAGAAATTGATTACATGGGCTTAATCATTTGAAACCATCACCTTCAAATTTTGACTATTGAATTTGTCTCTACATTCCATGATCCATGGTTGTGTTGGAGTGAAAAAGACACTGAGAGGGGGGGTGAATCAATGTCTTAGCATATTTTACTATTTTTCAAAAATTAAACCATAACACTAATTTGTTCTCAATATTTCAATGATAAGTACATTCATGAGTTGAATGCAATCATTCATAAACTGAAATGAGAAATGTAATAGCAAGACAATAAACAATACAACATTATCTCAGTAAAGCAGTGACACCACAAATGAGCAATGAGACACAAGATTTGTCGAGTGGAAAACCCTCCTGGGGTAGAAAAACCACTCCTAAACTGTTGCCTTTCTGGCTTTTATTTGAAAACCACTGTTAACAATGCCTTATAGGCTAATTTATGAGCACCAAGTCAAGGAGAACCAACCCCTCATTTTGAAACACCAATTTCAAGGAGCACCAACCCCTTTTTTAGATTACAGAATTACAATAACACAGAGGATCTCTCTGTTTTCCAAATAAGCTCATAGAACCCCACACCCTTAATCTATCTAATACCCTAAAGATTCAAAACAATGAATCCCTAAAATATTACATAAATTAAGGAGACATCTTTGCTCTGCATCATATTTTTTATTTTGTATTATAGAGCTTTTTCACTTTTTTTGTTTGATACAACAAGTTACACTATCACATAATCACCTCAGTATAATCTCTATGATAAAAAAAACTGTGTTTTAAATATAATATCACATATGTCTGCCAATAAAAAAAGTCTTCATAGAATTCATTTTCAAAGGGATCTGAACCCCCCATACTGTTTTTAGAAAATGAGCCAGTAGAATGAAGAACAACAGATGGTGAATAATCATGAGTAACGCATGTACAGTAGGCTGTAATAAACTCTGACAAGAATAAATCAATGCTCCCTTTTCAAACTGCAAGATTTTTTACAAAACCTAGATCTTCATTAAAAAAAAATAGCCATTTGAAACTATTTTCAGAAATTCTATATGCAGAATCCATCATTTTTGTAACAAATGAAATGAGTCCACAATGAAACTGACATATTTTTTCAAAATACATGACTACCCAGCAACTGAAAGTCACAGATCTTCATTATTTTATCAGGCCATGATTTATTTCACCAGTAACTAAAATGCATTAACTTCTGACAAATAAAAATTCTTATACCTTTTCAAATTTGAGCAAGAAAACCAGTAACTATTATTTTCTAAATGTAAACACCAAATGATGGAAATATTTTAGACCAACCTTGAATTTGAATACCCTTTGAAAGAATTCAATAAAGATAGGTAGGTTTACCTGATATTTTGAAGAAAACAAAATAAAAAAATAGTGCATAAAATTATGTCATGATGAATTTACTAACCCATCTGTTGAGACACCAAAGAATCTTCTTCCACCTTCGATCTCTCAACCAATGAAGCACATTACGCATAACTTCCATACTCCACTGATTTTTCTTCCTATCAAAGCCGTTACAACCAGCAATTCAATGAAAAACAACAGTTACACTTCCTTCATGGCGGTGGCATGGCTAGGGTTCCAAACCACAAACAATGAAAATGTAATATCAGTTTTCCCTAAACAAGTCTTCTCTCAAGTCAATCGATGACTTTTCCAAAGTTAATAAAGTTTTGAAGTCTGAAGACAAACAACACAATAATAATCAACTGATTAAAAATGCATATGAGTCTGCTTGACTAATCATTTACCAAGGACCCGACCACATGATCACCTCCAAATTTTGCTAGTAAACTGTCGACACATAATAATCATTAAAATAAACTAAATTCTGAGCCAAATATCTTCAAAAATGCCGACTTAGAATATGAAAAAATGATGGCTGCCAAGTGTTATAATTGAACACAATATCACCACTAAAAAATGCTTTGGGAAACCTGATAGGGTTAATTCCATATTGATGCCGACCCCACAAATCATTAGTATGCCAATGATCAATTAATATCATATGTAAAAACTGAAAAGGCTTTGAATAATAAAGATATACACTTGCCTTTGGATGCCAACTATAGAGTCAAGACTTGGGCATAGAAGACTCCAAGTATAAATGATAAAAAAATTAATGCCATGTGTGCCAATAAATTCCATCAAAGAGGTGAGATACAAGAACCAAAGTGTTTACTATGCCATCAAATAAAATGTGAGAACAAGATGGCTTTAGAAGCATGAAAGTAGTGATGTCTCTAACCATACTGCCTGAGACGGAGTAAGTGCTTGATAAAGCAATGTAAATAAGCAATGAACCAAAGAAATGTGTCATGTTTATCAACAATAAGACATACCAACTGAAACCATATTTCCATAGACATTACCATCATCTGTACCTGCCTTGAATTAATATACCTGAGCATGTGAAGGTGACAATTTCATTAATTTTGAAGCTGAAGAAAACCCTGACACCATGAATACCATCTGAATAACCTAAACCAAGCCTTATCAACACTATCAGTTTGATATAATCATATTCATTTGCAAAAGAATAGCATTCATAACACTAAACTAGAATTCTCATGAGAATCAACATGAACCTGAATCATAATGATTAACCATCTGTAATAGCCAAGAGTAATCAAATATGTATCATGTCAAAGCATAAAAATCCTGATAGACCAAATCTGAAACTGCCAGACCATGAGAACCAAGAAAGTGATTTTGTCATCAAGGAAAAACCATGAACAAACCATGAACAGAACTGAGATCCAACAGTTCATTCATCATCAACCCAAAATACCACCACCGATGAGCCTCACATCTAAACCGCCAATCTAATTTTTCATGACTCATCGCCACATCAAAGAGACCAAGAACTGCTTCACCCAAAATTTGTAGGTCACTTCGATGAAATTTCGTCGAGTATCGGCGAGACCGCCACTCAGTCACGATATTTTTCCTTCTCCTCAACCTGCTTCCTATTGGCCATATGTAGGGTCCACTTGACTAGACCATTGCCATGAAATTCACAACAAGGATGTGAATTTCCTATCTAATAATTGCCAATTGCCATTTATCCTTATCCATCAACATCCATTATTATCACCTTTCTATCGGGTCCCACCATATCATAACTTCAAAGAGAATGAAGCATTTTTTTTACCAATAAGCATGTATCTCCTTGATGAAGTAATATTACCCCCATATAGATCCACGATGTCAACATTTTAGAGAGACACAAAAGAAACTCCTAGCAAAATGGAGTTGTCATACCAACAGTCATTTACTCCCCTAACAAAATATTGAAGAGACTAAAGTCTCTGTCTCACAGATATTCAACCTTCACACTAAGGAAGCTATCAGGATGTCAAAGACACATTCTATACAGTTCCACCAAAAACAATTTTCATGCACAATGAACCTTGCGGCCATGACATCCACTCATCACTATATCAAAGAGATTGTAGACACTCAAAATATTAAGATCGACATCATTCAATTGATTCACTAACACCGATCCTTCCTTAATCACTTCTACACTAACCAATTAATTGAATAATATTTATCTAATTAATTAAATTCATCAAAATTTCCTCCTTAATCAGATAATACACTTTATCAGATTATTTCTTTAAAATCCTAATTTTCTTCCTTTAATTAAATAAATAAATTTTATTTAATTAAAATCCTAATGTTCTTCCTTTAATTGAATAAATCCAATTTATTTAATTAAAATACTAATGCCCCAATATCCTCTCATTTGATTTAAATAAACTCAAAATATTTAAATTAAATGTAACAATCAAACTAATTTCATCTAAGTTAGTTAATCCTAAATTAGTTAACTCCTAACACTAATCCCACATTCCTCTAGCTTTTGACTCCACCCTTGGGTAAGTCAACCTTGGTCAAGTTGCACATGTAAATCAATTTATTTGATTTAAATTACCCTATTTTTATTCCAATATGGCATATTCTTTTGAATATTCCACCCACTTGACTTTTCCCTCCCAAAGGACTTTTTTCCTCCACCTTTGCATTGAAGTCTCTTACAAGTCCTCTCCTTGAACCACCTTGGCATTAATTCCTCTTACACCTCCTCTTACACAAGCCACCTCTTGAAATTAAAATTTCACCTACATGCATTAAACATGCACATTGTTCAAAATGTGCTCCACTCTCCTTCATTATCATGTTGACAAGTGGCACAATGCCATTGGTCCCTTTTTTAATCCCACATTCTTCCTATTCTTCACTCTTCAATCCTTCTTCCTTATAAATAGAGACCTTCTCTATTGATTTTGGATCCACAAGTTGATACAAGTTTATTATCCACAAATTCATCCACACTTTCATCCAAAGTTAGCATAGAATTCATCATCCATAGCTAGGTTATTGGCATTTTACATCAAGAATCACACATCTATCATCAAGCTTATCAAGGAATTGGGAAAGGGATTCTTTCCACATCAAAGAAGCACCAATTTTCCTATGGGATGCTGGTTTGAGCATTAGAATAGGATTTCATTAGTAGGTTACTTGATATTTTGCTTTGATTTCATGTTATTGTGTTTGAATGAATTTCATAGGGAATGCTTGTTTACACTTGTTTAAGGACTAATGTTTGCTTGTTTGTCCATGTTTGAGTAGGTCTAAACAAAGCATTCACAGAGACTGACAACTAATTCTCACCAAAAAACATATTTCAACACAATGAGGACATGTACACCAATTTAGTAAGCCACCATTGTAGTGTTGAAGAGACACTAAAAAGATTCCTTCCAAAAATATGAAGTCTAGCCAATGGGGTTTGAATGTATAACCTTTTAAACATACATCATAACATCATGAACCTAGGGTTTAACAGGTAAACCCTAACAACACCCAAGAGAAACAATAATTATTTTAGAGTAATCAACACACCGTTAGGACCTATAAATTACATCTCTATAAAGCTCTCAAAGAACCCATCATGAATTTGGCCTCTATTTCACTGTTGATCTCACATTTTCACATCAATGACAATAATATGTCAACATGGGTTGCCCCCAAAATGAAATCCCAAACACATAATGAATCCATGAATTTTGGGTTAGTATGTTTTGCTACATTGTTGTTAAAGAGCTCAAAAAAATCATCATTCTCCAAATACTCACAAAACAAGAAGAATGGCACATAGAGAGCTAAAATAAAGAGAGATTTTGGGTCAACATGGAAGAGACCTGAATGTCTTGATGCCTTGCATCATCCCCCAAAAAAAACACAAGACAAAAGAAAAGATAATTTTTTACGACATATAGAAGAATGTAGGTATAAATAGAGGAATGCACATGAATAGAGACACATCAAACAAAACAGTATGGGGAGATCACATTATGCACATGAAATCACACAAAGAAAATGGAAAAGAAAACAAAGACAAGACTAGTAAGGCACGTGCGATTCAACCTATGGCAGGTCGTTTGCATCCCAATCTTGTTCACAAGATATGTGAAAGGTGGACAACTAGCTAAAGGGACAACTTCAAGTGTGAACTAGATGGCTATCTAACCCCCTTTTCCCGCCTCAAGTGCGTGACAAGGATGAGTTGAGATGATTGATTAAAATTAGCTCCTCGCGAATAAAGAAAATGATTTGAAATGAATGTTAAACATGCACAGTGAGTATACCATGACCTACAACTATTACATGGCAAGGATCAAAGGAATGCTTTGTTGGACCATCTATATCATATCAAATTTCAAGGATCCTCTATAAATGATGCAAGAGCATCCTCATTCTTAAGTAATCTTGCATCAACCAAAACTATTTTCTTACTTAGTTTTTTTCTCTTGTTATGTTCTTAATTAGTTCTCATGGTTGGTGGACTCATCATATTTGCTCATACTAGACCCCTGCGGATCTATGTTTACATCATGGACATGTTCATATTCCTTATTCCAATATTTGAGCATGATTGAATCTTTTTTCGGTAAGTTATCACTTCCATATTTAATGGCAGTTTCTTGAACCTGTACCAGAATAATTTTCAAGCCCAATGGCTAGTTTGATCGTTCGTGGATCTTTCTCATATTTTGTGGATCCTTATGGTGTGTTTCAAATCGTTCCATGGAGTGTTCCCTGATATAATTTAGGTCCACACTTCATCCTATGCACCTGTTAAGGAGTAATTCAAATTTGAGGCTGACCTATTCATGCACACGTTACATTTTCTTTCATTGGATATTGTAATAATATTTGGCTAACATAGATCATTCTAGATCACTAAATGTGATATATCATTGTAATAGATCATTAGGAAGACAAAATTGAGAAAGATAGGTTTTGATATGTAAAATTTTAGCTCACATTTAGGAGCATATAGGAATATTGTATTTGAACATGTTATGTCAGGCCTGTGAGGCGAATTTGTAAGCCCGGATGTTGCCAGCCAATTATAATTGAAATTTTTGTTAATGTGAATGTTTGAACCTACATTTTCCTCCATATTCTATGTTGCTTCTGTTGTGTAACTATTGTTGCATGGTCCAGATTGTTCTCTTTGAGGACCCTCCTACCGTGGTTGCACCAGATTGGTATCAGAGTGAGATTCAATCCATGAGAGATCATCAAAATTCATGGAGTCTGAAGATTTTTATGGGGTGGCGAATCGAGGATCCTCAACACCTATAGCCAGAGGACTTGTGTAAAGCATTTAAGCAGAAGAAATGTTAGAGGAAATGGAGCGTGTGGAAATGCAGACAAAGATTTAATGGAGATGGTGAGAGGAATTGCTACCAGATTAGATGTAGTTGAAATGTCCCAGAGGAGAGGTCGACTAGTTGATGATGTGAGTGATGAATAGGTAAAGTACAGGAAGAAAGAGAAAGAGAAGAGAAAATTGGCCTAGATCAGTGAGAAGAAGAGATGTTCATAAGAGCCCTAACTAAAGTGAATACAATACCACATTTCAATCCACCAGATTATAATGGTAAGTTGGATTTAGATGTATTGTTAGATTGGATTACTGAAATGGAAAAGTATTTTGAATTTTAAGGTACCTCTAAAGATAAGAAAGTGAAGTTTTCTCGTGACAAAGTTGAAAGGACATTTATCCCTTTGGTGGAACATTTGCGCATGCATAGGCTGCAATATTAAAAGGAAAAGAGAAGATAAAATCATGAGATCGCATGGTACTGTTGAAGACAAAGTTTGTGCCTATAGACTATCGATTAGTTTGTTCTAGAAGTTGCAAAATTTGAAGCTAAAGGAGTCAAGTGTGATGGAGTATACTGAGGAGTTCTACAAGTTGAATATCAGATCTGGACATTCAGAGGATGAGATCGAGCAAGTAGCTAGATATGTGAATGGTTTGAGTTCATCTATACAAGATGAGATTAGTTTGATCAAGTTGTAGAGTGTGGAATAGGAATATCAATGTGCCCTAAAACCAGAAGAGAAGTTGAATAAAAGACATGAACAAAGACAAAGAGGAAGAGGTGGAAGATTTCAGAGAGGAAGCGAAACTTTTGCAGATCAGAATAAGGATAAGGAAGTCAATAAGAATGATAATTCCTACAGTAGAGATGATGGAAACTCTTACCAAAGAGGGGGATATGGTGGCTACCAGAATGAAGGTTATAGAAAAGATGATAAGGAGAAAAGAGTATTCAAGGGAACTTGTTTTGAATCTGGTGGAGAAGGACATAGAGAATTTGAATGTAATCAAGAAGGGACAAGTAGAAAGACATAGAA
>VDFB02089712.1:0-25940 GCA_007258455.2 Sequoia sempervirens
ACCTTAAGGAATTATAAATAATCACTTTAGTGTTTAAGACAAACCTTGAAGAGAGTTTTCAAAAACAAAGCAGTGTGAAAGCGTATGAGGGAAAATACTATAACATTTAACAACACTGCTTTATAACTCCTACTATTCAAAAAGGTATTAAACATAATATCGATGCAAATGTGTGGCATTGATTGGCTCTTTAAGGGGTGTTCCATCGAGTTTTGTTATGACATATGCACCAGACCCATAGCTTTTGTTGATAACATAGGGTCCTAACTAATTAGGACTGAATTTCCCATCTTCATTAGGGTCGGTGTTGACATTACATTGATTTGTAGATAGAACTAAGTCACCCTTGTCAAAATGTGCAAGGGATAACATTTTGATTGTAATAATGTTATTGCATTTTGCAATAAGATTGAAGATGCTCAAGAGCATTAATGTGCTATTCATCGAGCATTTCAAGTTGATGTAATCATTTGGTCTTATAAATGTTATTGTCAATCAAACCTTGAAGAGTAATCCATAACGTTGGAATTTCTAACTCCAAGGGAATGATTGCCTCGGTTCTATAAATGAGGTTATAAGGTGTTGATCCAGTGGAGGAACGAACACTTGTGCGATAAGCCCAAATTGCATAATGAAGTTGTGTGTGCTAGTCCTTGTGATTGGTGTTAACAACTTTTTCTTTAAATTTTGTTCGAGGACTTCATTAGTTGACTTAGCTTGACCATTGGATTGTGGTTAGTGAGGTGTCAAAAAAATGGTGTTGAATATGGAAAGTCTCCAAGAACTTCTTCACATCATCATTCTTAAATGGTGTATGACTATCAAAGACTAATGCAAAAGGAACCCCAAAATGAGCAATTATATGCTCAAGGATGAAGTGAAAAATTACCTCAGCAATCGTAGATCGAAGAGGAATGTCCTCTACCCATTTTGTAAAATAATCAGTGACAGTGATGATAAACATATGTCCATCGGAAGATGGCGGGGATATTTTTCCAATTATATCTAGACCCCATACTAAGAACGACCAAATAGGGATTTGGGCATGGAGTTCAAAAGTAGGAGCGTGAAATAAATGAATATGTTCTTGACATTTATGGCATCGCTTAACGTACACATAACAATATTTTTCCATATTTTTCTAGTAATAATCCACATGGAGGAGTTTCTGCATGAGCGTCTTTGCACCAAAATAACTGCCACAACTTCTGACATGAGCCTATTCGAGATCCATATTAATTTTAGAATCTTTAAGGCAATCTGAGTAAAATTTCGTCAAAGGATAGTCGATATAACACATTGGAAAGGATGATATACTTGGTTGCTAATTTTTTTAGACAAGCGCGGGTGTCACTTGCAACAAGTTCAGGAAGGGTACCATCTTTTATATAGTTATAAATAGCATCATATCATTCACTCAAAACGTTCCTGGTTGCAATGAATGCAGTGAGAGTGGTATCAGTGATGGAAGGTTTCATGATGGGATGAATAGCGAATATAATATCTTGTGAAGGATCAAAGGAGGATATAAGAGAATCAACATTGGTCATTACATCTGCATGTTGATTGTATTTTTGCGAGATGTTATCAATGGTGAAGGAATTAAATTTTTCCAACAAAGACATTGTGAGATCTTTATATTTGGATAATTTATCATGTTTAGCTTGATACTCACCATTGATTTGTTTGATTACTAATTTTGAGTCACCAAATATCCTAATATCTGTAATGCCCATAATTAAAGCATCGCATATTCTTGCGATTAAGGCCTCATATTCAATAGTGTTATTTGTACATAGGAAATTTAAATGATATGACAAGGGAATAGGTTTCCTTCAAGCAGAATTAATATTATTCCAGCACTAAAACTTTTTCTACACTTAGATCCATCGAAATATAATGTCCATGTAGAAACACTTGTTGTCAATACACTATCATCAGGAAAATAATCATTACCTAGTAACGCAAGAGGGAAAAAGCATCAGCTAAATGGTCAGTCAAGGATTTTCCTTTAATTGCTTTTTGCAAAATAAACTTAAGGTCAAACTTAGTTAACAACATAACCCATTTAGCTAAACATCCTGATAAGTATGTTTTACTGAAAAGAAGTTTGAGAGGATCAAATTTTGTCATGACTTGTATTTCAACATTTAGTAAATAATGTCACAACTTACTAGTAGTGAATACAAGGGTTAGACATTTCTTTTCGATGGGAATATACTGGGTTTCATAATTGATTGGGGTTCGACTAGAATGTGATAAACAAGATGTTCTTTTCCATTATTGTCTTTCTGAGCTAACAATGCTGCAAGAGCATGAGCAAATGTGGCAATGTAAAGTATGAACAGTTTGTGAGACATGGCAGGTTGTAAAATAGGTGGAGTTACAATGTATTCCTTCAAACTCTCAAAGGCATGTTTACAATCCTCATTCCAATCAAAGGGGACATCCTTCTTGAGGAGATTTGTGAAAGGTAATGTTCTATCGACTAAAGAAGCTAAAAATGGATGAATGGATTGTATTTGTCCTTATAATGTGCGTAATTGAGAAGTATTATGAGGTGGCATGTTAATGATTACATCAGGGTATGTGTAGGATCATCATGGAAAAAATAGGCCCTTAAGTGGCAAAAAAAATAGAAAAAACAGAGTTAGAAAACTTGACTTAAAAATTTGAATAAGTTATCTATATTATTTCAAAAATATGTAAGAATAGAATCTATAGCAAATTGAATCTAGTTTCTAAACTACTAGGTTTGTTTAAAAAAATCTATTTGGTTGAAAATTTGAAATTTCAATCAATGATACTTAAATTTCAAGGAAAAAGTAAAGAAGTAGGTGTATGTCGACTACCACCCCTATACAATAAAATGATAAAAAAATTATAATGTTTTAGATATAGAAGTGGGGGACTCATGTCACGATTGACTCCATTTTTGAATTTTTTCCAAGTAAATAATTAATTGTGAGTTTTTTTTTTATTACAGCTTTTTAAAAATATAAAAAACTCATATGTCTGACCACCTTAACTTGGTCAAAACTTCATGAAATTCATTTTTTTTTTTTAATCCTATAGTATGTGAAGTATAGAATGTGACACATGCTTTGGACTCAAAAAATGTGATACCGTTTGAAAGCTATAGATGTTTTTCAATTAGTATATCGATCATGACTTTAGTTGTAATTTGAATAGAAAATGAATAATAACTACTTATTAAATTCAAAGTAAAGCATAATTTATATTGGTGGAAAGATGAGAATCTCCTTTAAAAACCCTTTTTGTTTCATCAATTTTGGGTAAAAAAAAAATCGCTAGCCATATACCCATTATATTGCCACTTTTTGGCCCATCATGATCCTACACATACCCATCAATTTTCTTTGTATCCACTTCGATGCCTCTATGAGATATGATAAAACTGAAAAAATTTCCACTATCTACTCCAAAGACGTGCACTTTTTTGTATTGATTCTCGTTGTATTTATGCATTCGTTCAAAGATCTAGCAAAGGACAGTTACATTGTCTTATCGTCGTAAGGATTTGGTGAGGATGTCATCAACATAATCTTCCAATATTTTATGTATGTAATCATGAAATATTAATTTCATTTCTCTTTGATATGTTGTTCCTGCATTCTTTAGTCCAAAAAATTGTAACCCAGCAAAACGTTCCCCAAACAATTGTGAATGTTGTCTTGTATTGATCTTGTGGGTTGATGAAGATTTGATTATAACTAGAAAATCCATCCACGAATGATAGCAAGGCATGTCTAGCAGTTGAATCCACAATCATGTCAATATTAGGAAGTGGAAAATCGTCTTTTAAGGATGCTTTATTCAAATCACGTAAATTCGTACATATCCTAATACGATTATCAGGTTTAGCAACTACGACAATATTTGAGATCCAAGGAGAATAGCCAATAGGATGAATGAAACCTACATCAAAGAGTTTTTCAAGCTCTCCTTTAACATGCAAGGCTATCTTAGGATTCACTTTTCATACCTTCTATTAAATAGGCTTAGTATAGTTTGCAAGAACAATGTTATGTGTGACAATTTTTGGGTCTATACTTGGCATATTGAAATATTTCCAAGCAAAATTTTTAGGAAAATCATGGAGTAAAAGTGTAGTATCCTCTTGTTCTTCATCATCAAGGCACGTCCCAATCTTAATGACCCTTTATGTATCATTGATGTCCATTGGTATATCAATTGTATCTCCTAGGGGGGGTGCATTCGACTTAGGAAACTCAAGATCATATGGTTCCATGGTTTTCTCATGATCATCGGTATGTTGTGGCTTGGAACTTATCATGGCATAGGTATCATTTCATTTAGAGGAAGATTTTTTATCAACGGAACCTAACATTTTTTTCAAGGCTTAATCACTTTCAACATACTCCCAAGATGGTGGAGAATTTATATCAATAAATTCAAGATGTTTGAGCGTAAGTGTAGTTCGTGGTTTACATGTGATACTATTGATATTTAATGAGGGTCATTGAGTTTCTTTTGTTGTCTTAGAAAAGGAATATCCTAAACCATTCTTTATGTCTTGTGTATTAGGCTCAATAGGGACATGAATTCCTAGTTCATTCTTTCCAAATCCTTTACCATTGTACCCCAATTGTTTCATAAGCTCATAACCATGTCCATAAAGTCTCTCCATTTCCTTGGGATTGGGGGGTTGTTGATAATCTATCTCATCAAAATTTGTTGTGTAAGATGTGTTTTCGTCCAAGGGAGGTGAGATAGAGGAAGGGGAAGATTCTTGTGAATTTTGAGTGGACATAACTGTTGGTTTCTTTGGTTTTTATGTCTCCTTGCGAGTAATTATGTATTCATCCATGAATGAAGGAGTAAATTCCAATGTTCCCCAATCATCATCAAGCAATTTAGACACAGATTCTATTTCTTGTTTAAATTGGTTTGAAGAGGGTCAATGTGAGAGGTTGGAATTAAAGTATTCAGAGGACTTGTTCCTTTTTCAAGTTGCAAACAACTCTCAAGCTCATGGTTTATCTCAACTTGATATACTTTGTTGTTATAGAAATATTTCATTATGTGATGAAGAGTCGAAGGTACCACATGCATCTTAGGAATCCACGGTCTACCCAAGAGAAGATTATATGCGAGATCATAGGGCATGACATGAATAGGAATTTGCAAGGTGACCACTCTGACTATTATAGGTAAAGTGATTATATCGAGCAGTTGTTTTGTCGTGTTGTCAAATCCTCTAATTGATAAGGAATTAGGTTTAATTTGTGATTTATCCACATGTCATCAATCGAGAAGTTTCAAACTGCACACATTGAGGTCAAAGCCATTGTCAATAAGGGTTTGCTTAATACCTATTGTATTATATTGGGAAATGATCATAAAAGCTTCATTTTGTCTCCTTAATTCTAATGGTGGGAGCTCATGCTGATGAAAGGTAATGTCTACATTAAATGTGTTCATTCCCTTAAGAAGAGCTGCCACATCACTAGCCTTTGTACCAGGAGGAACCACTAGTTTTAAGGATGTTTGGAGCATTGAATGATAATTAGGTGAATTTAGAAGAAGATCCCAAAGGGATATCTTTGCAGGAGTATTCTTAAATTTTTCAATGAGATCATACTCCCTAAGGTGTGAGTTTAAGCGCGGGGCACTAGGAAAAATAAGATTTGGTAAAGGTAAGGATGTTGGAGGGGGTTGTTGGGGTTGTCAATTATTTCTAGTGTAGTGTGTGTGTGCAACAACATCATGTTGTGGTGGATAAAGGGTAAACTCAGGTTTAGGTGGAGGTTGAGGTTAATGTGAAGGTGGGTAAAGAACAAGTTGAGGTTGAATGACATTAACATATTTTGTTGTTTGTTGCTCACAACAAACCTTTGTGGATGGCTTGTGTGAGATGAAGTCCTCAAGGGCTTCATCTAACATACTCAAGTCATCACGACTAAAAGGCTTGGGAGAGAAGTTGTCACTAAACGGTTTAGGTTTGTCATCACAAGTCTTAGTTGATGAACTTAGTGAGAGGAGACCTTGAAAGGTTTCATTTAATCTATCCAATTCATCACTACTAAGAGGTTTGGATGATATTGTTGTCTGAAAATGAAGCATTGTGTTGATTGGTTCATGCGATGTTGTAAATTTTTATTTTTTTTTCTTCTGATGAATCTCATCTAAATGAATTAGGAACTAATGCTGAAAATGAACATTGTAAAAATATAATGCTATCTATGATTGCCATTAAAGTAAACAATATAGATGCAAATGATTCAAGTAGAACAGTAAATAATTGTACAAAAATAGAGTAACGACTGAATCTAACAGGAATTTTAGAAATGGTAAACAGAATGTAGAAAACAAAGATGAAAAATTGACAATGGGACTAAGTCGGCGAATTAGTCCAATTAGGGTTATTTTTGAAGTTTTTCTAAATTTTCTAATGGATATGAATGTGTGTAATGAAAATCTATACTATAAATGTATAACTTCACTATTATGCTATGAAACAGGATGTAATAATGTAAGCTAAAATGAACTTTTCATTAATGCAATTTAAAAACCCTAGGATGCAAGTTTAACTAATGCACTATGCAATGAAAATGAAACCTAGGATGCACTTAAAAAAAAAAGAAAGGATAATGTTCAAATGATATAGGTTCACCAAATGTAAATGATGATTTTGGTTTTCCCTCACAATGCTTTGCTCCTCCTAGGGTTTTTCACCTAAAAGGAGAAAGGGGATTGGATGGGGACAAAAATGCAAGGGTTTACACTCAAAGTCAATGTAAATGAGATGTATTATTCCTAATTAAGATGTTATAATGCTTTTATCTGAAAATGAAATGATTTAATGATGCAAAACCTAAGAAAAGTAACTTGTTTGAAAACACATCATGATATGTAGAAAAGTAAAATGAATGCAATAAACAACAAAATGAAGTTGCAAAACAGAAATCATGCACTTGGAAACTGATGAGGAATAGACTAGAGATTGCAGACACCATGAAAATTCTGGAAATTTTGATTTTTGAGGCAACTGGGACACGCCAGGCTGGGCGACATAGTCCCAGAATAGGGAAACTACCCATAAAGTTGTTTTTGCCAAAAGGGTGTTTGAAACTACAAAAAAATTCTAAAAAAGTAGTGTAATGGGACTAAGTTGCCACCATGGGTAACTCATTCCACTTTGGATTTTCTACAAATCTAAAAGTGGAAACGGAAGCCCATAACCTGCACTCTACTTTTTGACAGAAATCCGGATTTTAATCTTTGAAAAACCCTACAAAACAGAAGATAAATTGATTTCTAATGTGGGGTTTTCCTTGGTCAAACCCCTAGTTGGTATTTAAACTTTGTGGAAGATAAAATCTACATAATACCTAGCCCTAAGTGTGTCTAAGACTAGGAAAAGGTGAAAATGAGATTAAACCCTATTCTAATGTGCTAGAATGAGGTGATTAAATGGAACTTGAATGATGCAAGACTTCAATGCAAGAAACCATACAATACTTCAAATGAATTTGAATTATATGTAAAATGTAATGCAAACCTTAAGTTTAAAGATAAGAAGAACATGGAAGATGGAATCATTTCGAAAACAAGTCATTAGGTGTGATTCGATAGCTAGTTGCATCTCTTCAACCTAGATTTCTCCATGATTCACCATAGGAATCCATGATTAATCCTTTGCAATGTGAGATATTGAACAAAAAGTAAGCTTGAAGACTTGGAAAAACCCTAGCTTGCTGCCCAAAAGCTTCAACTTTGCTGCAAAATGCTATTGAATCTTCTTGCGTAAGATACTTTTGTTCTTGACTTTTGATTTTTGCTTTGTAAAAATGACTAGGAGATGTGAAAAATGACCTTAAATGTGTATTTATATGCATCAACACCTAATTTTCCCGTTATTTAGACCTAAGAGGCCGACATCCATTGAAAAACTAAATTGAATCGATGAAATTACTGCTCAAAAGTGCAAAATACCCCAAAAGGAAATAAGTCGCCACCTTGGGAAACTTAGTCCCACCAGGGATATTTTTGGTGGGTTTCACAAAATTTGAGTGGTTTTAGTGATATTTGTCAGGATTTAAGTGGTTTTATGAGTGAATTAGGCCTCAAAGTCCAAAATCATGAGTATTAGGGGTCGGGTATGTGTAGGATCATCATGGAAAATACAGGCCCTTAAGTGGTGATGAAATTCAGAAAAATCAGAGTTAG
This sequence comes from Sequoia sempervirens, assembly GCA_007258455.2. Taxonomy (NCBI): domain Eukaryota; kingdom Viridiplantae; phylum Streptophyta; class Pinopsida; order Cupressales; family Cupressaceae; genus Sequoia; species Sequoia sempervirens. The sequence continues at coordinate 8,215 of VDFB02089712.1, forward strand.
GAAACTTAATGTAAAAATTTGAATAAGTTATCTATATTATTTCAAAAATATCTAAGAATAGAATCTATAGAAAATTGAATGTAGTTTCTAAACTACTAGGTTTATTTAAAAAAAAAAACTATTTGGTGAAAATTTGAAATTTCAATGCAGTAGTACTTAAATTTCAGGGAAAAAATAAGAAGTAAGTGTATATCTGACCACCCTAACCGGAATAAAATGATAATATTATTTGATAATATTTTAGATATAAGTAGAGGACTCATGTCCTGATGTGATGCATATTTTTTGTAATTTTTTTCCAAGTAAATAATTAGTTATGAATTTTTTATTACAACTTTTAAAAAATATAAAAACTCATATGTCTGACCACCTTAACTTGGTCAAAACTTCATAAAATTCATTTTTTTTAATCCTATAGTATGCGAAGCATAGAATGTGACACATGTTTTAGATTCAAAAAATGTGATATCGTTTGAAAGTTATAGATGTTTTTCAATCAGCCTATCAATTAGGACTTTAGTCGTAATTCAAATAGAAAATGAATAATAATTATTTATTAAATTCAAAGTTAAGCATAATTTATATTAGTGGAAAGCTAAGAATCTCCTTTAAAAACATTTCGTTTCATGAATTTTGGGTTAAGAAAAAGTCATCAACCACATGCCCTACACATACCCATCATATCGCCACTTTTTGTCCCATCATGATCCTGCACATACCTAGCCTATAAATGCAATTTTAAGGGGTGATTGATAGAAGGTTCCTAAAGCAGGACCTAGTTTTACCACAACATTGTCTCTTTCTTCAAGAGTATACAATTTTTGGCAATACATATATATATAGTATATAGTATAATATATTATATAATATTATATATTATATATAATAAATAACATATAATATAATATGTAATATATTATATATTAAAATAATAGACAATATTTAAAAAAAAAAACACGTAACGAATATCCATTCTATGCCCATAAAAATGAATATCCGTGTTAGAAGAATATCTGTTTCAAATGGATATCCATTTGTTTTGACAAAATCTCCCTGAGCCTTGGGATTTCTTTCTCGGTTGCATTATGATTTGGCTTGGGGGTGGCATACCTGGAAATTCAATTGCAAAGACATCATTAGAAATTTTTCTTAGTTTTCTAGAGTTTTCCCTTATGGTTGACAACTTCTTTTTAATCTAATTTTGATGAAACGAAAAGGGTTTATTGAGAAAATTATCAAATTTACACCAATATATGATATTCCTTATTTTGAATTTAATAGATGATTAATATTGATTTTCTTTATGTATTATGACCAAAATTCTGATTGATAAGTTGATTTTAAACATATATTAATCTCAAATGATTTCACATTTTTTAAATCCAAAAGATGTGGCACATTCTATGCTTCCCATACTATAGGATAAAAAAAATTGAATTTCATAAATTTTTGACCAAGTTATGGTGGTCAAGTAAACATGTTTTAATATTTTTAAAAATTTATAATAAAAAATCATAACTAATTATTTGCTTGCAAAAAAGTTACAAAAAAATGTGGCACATCCATGCATGTGTCCTCTACTTATATTGAAAGTTTTAGAAAAATAATATTTTTTTTTGTACTTAGGTTGGTCAGACGTACACCTACTTTTTATTTTTTTCTAGAAAATTTAGTACTACTACATTGAAATTTCAAATTTTCACCAAATAGATTTACTTTTTTCCAAAAAGGACTAGAATTTTAGAAACTACATTCAATTTGCTACAAATTTTGTTTTTACATATTTTAAAAATTATGTTATAACCTATTCAAATTTTTATGTCAAGTTGCCTAACTCTATTTTTCTGAATTTTCATTGTCACTTAAGGGCCTAGTTTGAACCCCCATGATTCTACATTGACCCTGGTCCCTTTTCACAACCAAAGGAGAAGCTTGAGAATGAGCATCATGTTTACCATGAGTAGAAATACGTCATCTCTATCAACATCTGCAAGGAGGCAAGCGACCCTTGAAGGAGGAGGTAGATGGGAGAACTCTATCCATTGCACAAGGGGCATTACCCTAGTGGTCGAGGAGCACTTGAAGGTGATATAATTCTAGTGCAACTTTGTTAACTTGAAATTGGATCTATAATAAGACTAGAAAAAATAAGTTCTTTAGGAAAATGAAAATTATTCTAGAATCAACAAAGAAATTAGCAAACATTATAAAATTTCTATCTTTCCCTTACGTTGAAAAGAATATCCACCTTGAAAACATATCAAATTTGGTTGAACTTGTGAGAGATATGAATCTAATCCCCTAAAAGAACCATGTGCAAAGAAAAGGGCTCTAGGTGGAAGGACTTGAAAAAATCATGAATCCAAGTCCAAAGATTTTGGTCTTTGGGACAAAACTAGAAGAGGTGTTTAAAAGATCCCAATTTCTCACATTGAACACCCAAATGGGAAAACTTGGATTCCATAGGAATACTTTGTTAGAGAGAACATAGGCAAAGCAAGCCAATTTTGGTACCAGAATAGTTGAACATATGTTATGAAATTTGTGTAGCCAAATTGAAATCAACAACCACAAATGTCATCTTTAGTTTAAAGGAAAAACCAAGGGTAGATTGGGAGAGAGAAAACAATAACAATGTTGGGACTTATAATTGTGGAAGGTATTGTTTGGACCTCACTCCTAATCTTTTTACCAAGGGTGATCTGACAAAGTTGGTTTACAATTTCTGGGAGATTCTGATTTTTGTTGAAATCGCATGGTTTTAGAAAATATAATGATTTAAGCCTTAAAAAGTTCCATTTAAATCATTCCAATTGAAGAGGGATTGATCAAACTACCTTAGATCAAACCCCCTTGGATAGAACCCTGCTAGTTTTAAACCATACATATAATAGAGTCTCCTTGACACCTATCAAAATGTTGATAAAAAACCACTTTTGATTTACCTTTTGGGGGATCAAATGAAACACTATGAAACCAATTGGAAGCACTAGATATTATAGTTACAAATATAAATTCAAAAAAAATATACTTTTATCCTTCATGGAAAAAAAGTTAAGTTGTATGTACGGTGAGTGTGACTCCTTAAAAATGGTGTTTACTGGAAAAAAAACTAGTTTTCAAAGGAGATGGAAAAAGAAGTGCAATCTGATTCCAAATTTTATGAAAAAAGTATATTTAGAATCTACAGAGAAAATGCCACAAATCACTAGTTTGCATCATCTTCAAATTCCTCACCATTTAGCCTTTATATAGGTTCCTGAAAGTGAAGATTTAGTTAGAAAAAATCAGTTCAGTGTCCAATTTGGCCAAAAATTGTAAACCAGTATTGTGGGATCACCCCAAGGCATGGAGGAATTGATACTAATTTTGTAAACCATATTAAGTATAATTTCCCCATGACTGTATAAAAAGTTTCACTATCTTGGTTAGAAACAAAAAACATGACTTTAGTTCCATCCCATCACATAAGACTCATGGAAGTTTTGGAGAATAAATCCTACTAAGAATAGATAATGAAACTCTCCAACTTTGGAAAAATTGAGGAAAATGACCAAAACCTTCCCAAAATTAGAATTCTTTTATTTTTTGTAACTTCTAATGTTTGATAGGAACATGGGGGGTGAAGAAGAACAACATTTAGGTAGTTTGACCCAAGGGGGATCCATTTAAATAATTTTCAAATTGGTTATATGTAATGGAAAAAATAAGGCCCAATACATAAGGGGTTGGGACTTTAAAGGTATTTTTATATTTTTCAAATTTAGTCCCAATAATCCTTGAGAAAAAACTTCCCCACCATCATAAGATAAATATGATGTAAACCACTCCTTATGAGGATTCATGTGGTAGGATGCAATTGAATATATTAACAAAGATTTATTAGAAGCCATGTTATCAAAAATAATAAAAACATTAATATATTCATTATTGAATAGGATTTATCCATAGATAAATCATCATTATTTTTCTTCTTATTCTTATATTCCTTCTTGATATGCCCTCATTTTTCATAGTTCCAACACCTTAATGTACTCTTACCAAATATTTTAGATCTTCCCTTTGACTTAGAGTGATCCTTATATTTTTCCTTGTCTCCATTTTATCCTTACTAATCTCTTTAGATCTTCCTTGCACATGAAAATTTGCATCCTTAGACCCCTTTGAAATCCTCATGTCTTCTTTAGAAGAGAATGGTGGAAACAAGGACATCCAACTTAAAATCATCTATAAAAGAACTATTGATTGCAAGGATTATATTGTCAAGATTTTGGAAATGAACAATAGAATAAAATGCATTTATCCTCCTACTATATCTTTTCAAATATAACTTTCTTTGTAGAAATAACTTGTTAATGAGACTCATAGTTTGATATACCTCTTGTATTTTATTCCACAATTTATATGTATTAGTCTCACTAGAAACATTCAATAAGACATAATCAGATAAACACAAAAAAATGTATCATATTTTTTATCTAATTTTACCCATTCTTCATTTGACATCATTTTTGTTTTGTTCTCACTCTTCACATTAATCTAGCAATCTCTTTCTTTCAAGAGATCCTTCATCTTTAACTTCTAAAGCTCATGCCCTATATCATTGAAATTTTTAATCTTTTTAATTGAGATGAACTAGCTATGATCCTCTATCAAGAGATCCTCCATCTTTAACTTCTAAAGCTCATGCCCTATATCATTGAAATTTTTAATATTTAATTGAGATGAACTAGCTATGATCCTCTATCAACTTGAACTTGAAATTACAAGAAAACATAAAACACATCCCATTGTAGAAAAAAACTCAATCATACACTTAAAAGAAAGGTGCCCCTATCTATAACTAAACCATTCATGGATTTGATATTTAATATGTTATGTTGATATTGTCCTCAATTTTTTCCTTTCCTCTTTCCTATTAGACTTTGTTGCCCAATGAATTAGGCATTGGTGCTTATTGGCTTAAGATCAATTTTTTAATAAATAAGTAATGTGTTTGTTATGGTTAGTTGTAGTTTTTAAGTATGTTTTCAATGTTGTTTATGGTTCATTATTATAAACCAAGATTTTTTTTGAGTTTAAACCAAAACTATCTATCAATAGAGAACCAAAAAATGCATGCCTATACCTTGTTAATATGTAATCAATGACAAATGCAAACTATCTTAAGGGATTAAAACTACTAATATTTGTAGGTGTATGTAAAAAATTTATTATCAACTATAGAGAGGTTCTTTGTAGTCAATTACATATGACCTAGTGGCCGAATTTGGGGTCATATGAATAGTTGGATATGGTTTAGGTTTATCTAGTTACTTATTGTTACATTTTAATTGATGCAAAAAAAATGTTGAGGAGGCCTCTAGGAACACCCTCCTAGGACTAAGTTGAGCCCAAAGAGTAGGAGATATTACCAACTCTCAAAATTAGAATTTAACTATCTTGGGTGTATTAAATGATGCTCTAGTTTCCTTCTTGAAGATAAATTCATAGCCTTGAAGGTGGATAAAAGCTTTAGGATATAGGAGAGTGGTTTTGAGACCTAACAGATCTCTTGTGGAAAAATAATCCACATCCAAAAATACCCAAAACTTATGTAAATACTTTGAAAAGAGTTACACAAATATAACTACTCCTTTTCAATTTTTGCAATACTTTATTACTTCTACAAACTAACATCTAACTTTTTCTTCCTGCTCCAAGCTCTAATTTATAGCCAAAAATAATCCAAGAAATCATAAATGCTTTCCAATATAGTAGACTCAAAACATGACCTAGGTAGTCTACATGCAAAAGATACCACATGACATGTGTTTGGGAGTTACAATAATTTTTCTAGAAGCTTCAAGGTTTTTCTCATGAACTTGGGCATCCAACTTTAGTAGAAGACAAAAACAACCCACTAAAATAAAAAATAACAAAAGATGATTCCATTAGTACAAATTGTGGCTCCAAATTGTATATTTTTGTTCTGAGAACTGATATTCTTTGTAGTGAGTGAAATCCATATGGTTGTAGCATTGTAATTTTTGAATCTATAATTTCATTTTCTCAAAGAAATTAAAAGTGGAATTTTTCCTTACTGCATTTCCTATGTTAATATTTGTTGTGTTATGTGCAAGTGTTGGGTGGAGTAGCCCTCCATCATATTTGGACTAAAATATGGTGATATTTATCAAATACACATGTTATCTAAACTAGGGATCATTTTAAATTTTGAAGAGGAAGCAAGAGATGCATGGAGATCTTTGAACTATATCTCTCCATATTGACTAAAAATAGGTTTTTCATTTACTCTACTTAGTAAATTTTGGAGTAGTGAATTTAAATAATCAATGGAATTATGGAAGTAACATTGGAAGCATATGATGATTTCCATCCATCTATAATAGAAATAACTATTATTAAGTTAAAAAAGAAAACTTAATATTTCATTTTATAAAATGGTGATATTAAATTTACCACTCCATTTCAAGGAATAGAAAAAATAGATATTCTAGGAATTGATAGAACTTGAGGATGTCAAATTATGAACAAATGAAGATCTCAAGGTCTATGATGTTTCCATAATTTTAAAGTGGGTAAAAAATAAGAAAAACATCATGATATTTGTAGCACTATTCCTACATGTTTGTAGGTGGTTTTTTCTCTTCGCTAGTAGATTTATTATGAAGCAAGGATGACGTAGAACATTTATACTTGTTCAAGGAGAGTTGGTGAGAGAAAGTGTCTTCAAGTGGTCACATGATCGAATGTATTCACTCTTTATTTTGGTCCAATTTTTTAAATTTATTAATTTAAAAACATTCTAAAAATGTTTATATAGAAGTGTTCACATGCAAAATATAAGTACATACACAACACAATTCATAATTTTTTTAAGTAGTGGTACTATTATTTAATTTAGCATACATTGTATCATAGTCTATTTGATTTTTTTTTGTAAAATATGTAGTTTTAGTTGAAAGTAATACTTTATTTTCTCACATGGGTAATTTCATGTATATTTTCTTTTATAGTTGATGATACCTTTAGAACCATTAATGTTACATCTATATTTTAGAGCCTAGGGATCAAAATGGAGGTTGAAGGAATCAACACAAATTGGAGGAATGATCATATCGCTAAATAGATTCTCACTTAGAGTATGAATTGCATGATAGAATTTTTGTAAGAGTAGATGGTTTCCTCTTTTGAGTATAGTTTGTTTTGACAATCTAAATTTCATTTGATGTTTTAGTTCACCATGTTTAGTGTTATCTGCACGTTATGTTTAGTTTTATATTTTAATAGTTCACAAAAGTACATTTTTGGCAAGAGGTAAAGCCATTTTGTGCAAAAATTTTGTATTATCAATTTACCATTGGCATTCTATTGATATTACATTTTAAACTTATATTGTGATAAGGACAATCTACTAGGGATGTTGGTCATTTATTTAGGAAATGATATACCTTTTCTTATATTATACTACATTGTACAAATCTACTAGAATAAATAGTTCAACATTTAATCTTTGCTAAGATTTTAAGAAATAGGACTAGAACATCTTATGTTAAATTATATGAAGGAAGTTAAATTTAAATTAAATATAGCATGTAGTTGGAATATGTATGTAGGGATATGCTAATAAAGATTCTTGAAAATTGTTCACCTATTTGTACAAAACTATTGACTTGTGTAGATGAATTTCTTAGGATCTAGTAATTGCCTACTCTTTATTGTGCTCTAAATATGCATGTATACAAGTCAACCAAGGGCACAAGAATAAAATTGATCGATGAGATTGAGCTATTAGGAAATAATTATTATGGTTTCACTGAAATTCAACTTAGTAAAACTGTGCTCAAAAGGGATGTGGAGTCATGAGGCACTATTTTGGAAATTGTTAGGCAATAATTGATTCTTTTTTGTTCAAAACCCTTGATGGAAAATTTTAAAAATGATGAACAATGATTGAACATAATAGGAAAGCATGCAATATCCCTTAGATGATGATACAAATGATTAACATAGAAATAAGCATGCAATAATCTAGTATAGAAATACACATACACATGTACTATGGTGGCTCACAATTGATTTATTAGCATGATTTTGGGGCGCAATATTGGTGTGGGTGGGTTGCAAAAACTACAATCAAATGATTGTTTGAAGTGTGGGATTTGTAAAGTTAGTTGTATAAACCACATGTAAATTAAGACTAGCTACTCGTTTACACTCAACATGGATTCGACCATGAATTATACATAAAAATACAAGATGTGGTGTTACTGCATAAAACGTTGACCTTAGGATTTCATTAGAGGCAGACCCTGTACCGTATAGTTATAGATCCTATCTATGTCAAAAAAATAACAGTTGTTGTCCAAACTCACAATGCTAACCTACTCAAATTTAACATGAAATATGCAAACACTTTCTTCGTTAGCATACTCTATTTTAGTCTGAAACTAACATAAATCCTTCTTTGCAATCCTTATTCATATCATCACAAAATCAATAGCTATGATATACTTTTAGATTAAAAATTTAAAAGTAAAAAAATCCTGCAATACTTAATTTAGATGTAGTAGATTCACTTGCCATTTTAGGCCACTAATAGACATCAATATTTTAATTAAATTACATTCAATTTTTAAGCATTAAATGCATGAAACCGATTAAATGATCCAAATAATTTAATGTCTTACATCACTATTCCAAAGCCATGACAACAAGAATTCAAGGGCATCAAAACTTGAAATACACAAAGTAACACAATACATGTTAATATTTAAAACTTATTCACGACAGTGATTGCAGAGGCACAATAATGTAAATTGCAGAGGACATCAACACAATATTTGCACACAAACACATAAAGCATAAAATGATTAAATTAAATTGAAGGGAAGATTATCCTACCATTATATCCAGTACCCTTTCTCTACAACAATCAATCTCATATATATAGTATTGTTGTTCATAGATTCGTTATTTTGTTGGTGGATCTAGTAGTCAAAATCCAAAAAATATATAATATTGCACCCCAAAATCACAGATTTTAACAACAACTTTGGTTTGAATGCCGTGGAAATTTTTAATTCCGTAAGGTAGTTAATAGAATGCATGTATATTTATTAGAATGCCTGTAGAATTATTGCAATAGTTAACTAGCGTTGAACTGTTGTGCAACGAAAATTGGTAATAGTTAAGTCAAGTTATGGATAATAGACATCATGGAGCACCATCTATGGATGGGTGCATCCTTGGTGAGGATAAATCTTTATGAGCCTTTTAACCCCAAAACATTAGCAAGTGGTTCATCATCCTATATTTTACTATTAGCAGGATAAATTATGCTCTACAACAGCCCCAAGAACCACAAGCTACTTGGGATCTATGGTGCCGGACACCTGATAAGCCCCACTATATTCAAACAAGTTTTTATGATTCTCTTTCCCTTGCCCAGCCAGAAGCATGGAAATGCCTTCCTCATCTTCACCATACACCTCACGAGTCCCTTTTACACCAATAGGGCCGCTTTGTGGACTGTGTTTAATGGAGTGATAGGGGCCTTGCATTTCTACAATGGATTCCAGTTCCTCCACCGCTTCCCTCACGGTGGGTCTATCGGCGCCCGAATCCTTAAGGCAGCTCAAGGCCAAACCTAAGAACTCCCCAAACCCTGTAAGGTTGTCTTGTCTTAATACAGGGTCCATTACCTCCTCTCGCAAGCATGCTATACCTCCATTTTCCAAGGCCTCCTTCACCAGTCGAACTATGTATTTCCCCCCTTCAATGGGGAGGCGTGCTGTAATCAGCTCCAGCAAAACAATACCAAAACTGTACACATCGCTTTTCTCACTGAGCTGCTCGGTCATGTAGTATTCTAGATCCAAGTACCCCTGCACCAAATATAATAACACCAATTGTAAGTGTGTCCTCAAATTGGTAGTGTGACTGATGCTATTTTGGCAGGTTTGTCTCTGTTGTGTAGATAAAAAGTTTCTACTTCCAGTTTTTGTTTTATGCCCCCTGGAGACAGAGTTGAGTGCTTGTTCTGTTTACTTCCATAGCTCTATCGACCAATTTTGGTCATTTGTGTATGTTAATATAATTAATTCTTTGAAGATAATGAAAGATGTATTGTTTCACCAAATTGTAATCACATGACATGTAAGAGAAGCTTTTATTGTCAACTTTTCTATTTTATATTCCTCCTATGTACTTTAAGCCAGTTACACTTTTCTATGTCTCATTTGATCAACTCTGTTCATTTTTGGAAATTGCTACATTTCTTTTTCTTGTTTCTTTGCTGACAGATTAATGGTTAATTCGAAATTTGAAGGCATACACACCAGTGTCCCTTTGACGTGAGTTGTGACATGGGTTTTGCCTCCAGCATCCACACCTCCATCGGCAACCAACTTGGACAGACCAAAATCTGCAACCTTGGCATTCAGATTCTCATCCAGCAATATGTTACTGGACTTAACATCTCTATGTATAATTGGTGGATTGGCAAGCTCATGCAGATAGTGCAATCCCTTGGCAGAACCCAGTGCTATTTGTAGCCTTCTTGCCCAGTCCAGTTTAAATTCACCTGACATTGAAAGAATGGATTTTAACACCGACTTCAAAAAATCTGGACTAAAACACAAATCTAAAATACATTTTCCAGTGGAACAAGCTTCTTATACAACCAAATCTTGATCTAGAAAATCGCTTAACTCACAAAATATCGTTGTTCAAAATACAAAAGCAACATATAAGTGGTGGTCTTGTTCATTTGTGACGTGTTGTAATATGTTTTGATCTCCCTTACATGGGATGTAGTGGTTTCTTTTATTGTTTTTTCTCTTGGTATTCCTTGCTGATCTTGGTTGATGTTGATTGTTTTTTTCCTTCTTTGTTAAGGACTTGCCCTCTCTGATTCAAAACTCCAATAAAATGTGTTTACCAGATCATAGCAGTATGCAGAGTTGTAATGATTCTCATGTGAAAACTTCATAGAACCATGCTCTGATAATTTAGCACAGCCTAGCTTGACATCCTGTTTATTGACTCTTAAGTGATGCAGATCTTCCTTCTAGAAAACCAGATGGAGTTACAGGTGTGAGCATGTGGATGCGAAATTCAGTTCAACTTAGTTTGGTTACAATCAATCCACAAAAGGACAGTTCATTACAAAGAAAATTGAGTTAACTGGCAGCTATTTCAATTGATTAAAAGTTGAAACTTGAAAACATAGTTACGGCAGGGTAAATGATGGGCTACATTTTTTCTATATTTTTCAATGGGAATGTTTGGAATGGTTGTGGAACTGCTGGGTAATAGGTTTATATAAATACCTCCTTGTGGAAAGCTTGAGAGCAGTTTTATAGATTTCTGATTTTCTGCAAGAATGTCAATTCAGTCAATGGCTTTACTGTCTATCAGCTTTATGTAGTAGTCTTTTAAAGGTAAAATACTTAGTTTTACTCTTCTGCCGCAGCCTCTTGCATGCTCCATTGCAAGACTCTTATGCACATGGCTTCCATGCTACATTATATACTATTATTTAAGTAAAACACTCCCTTTCTAATTATAGAGATGAGGATGAGATTTTACCAATGAGATTTTCTCTAAGAGTTCCATTGGGGATATACTCGTATACTAGCATCTGTTCTTCTTGTTCGGTGCAAAAACCAATTAGCCCCACCAAGTTTTTATGGTGAACCCGGGACAGGAGCTCAATCTCATTTTTGAACTCGGCTCCACCCTGTAATGACCCCTGCTTAGCCCTTTTGATCGCCACCATTTCACCTTCTGGCAACAGTGCCTTATATACCTGCAGAAAATGCTGGAACGATGAGGCTTATATCCAGCAAAATTGTTCAAAATCATGCATAACCAGAAACTGCTCAAAATCTCTTAAAATGTAAACCTATTTCAAATCATAAACGAAACACTTGTTAAAATCCCCCAGATATTAGAACTGTGCATCTACATACCTCTCCATATCCTCCTGACCCAATTCCATTACTTTCACGGAAATTTTTTGTCGCTGCCTTTATTTCAGCAAAAGAAAACCATCTGGCGCGTTTCAGTCTAGGGATGTTTCCATCATCCATACCGCTCGCTCCCCATGAGGCTGCAACAATTAAAATAATAGTTGAATATGAAACCAGTTGACCAAATACATTATACATTTGGGTTCAATCCAAAAGCACTTTAGAATTCTCGAGTGGAAGTTGTTAATGTCATAGCAGCTTCGGTAGCTCCTTCCAGCTCAGCCTCTTCGTGTAAAATAAATTTGAATGATAGCCATAGGCTATTCAAATTATATTTATTATTGTTATTATTTTTATGGGCCGACATAAAAGCATTTGATGCTTATCTTATTAGAAGAGATGTAATTGAGGCCGACCTTTGTAAAAAGGATATTCAAACTATATTGAGGCCGACTTGAAGGGTCTTAAAGCATGTGTATTTATATTCATTTGTTCATCCATCATTGTATTCCAAGCAGATCCACTACAGTTCGATATAAACAAAAGTCCGATGTTTGTTCATGATTAAAAAAAAAAAAAGGTGCGAACTCAGCTGATGAATATATGCGAACTTGCCTATAATTCAAGTGCGAACACAGTTACGAATTTGTAAAGTGCAAACTTGGGTGAGATCTCAGTGGGAATTCACCAGCTCCATAATATTATTCAGTGCGAATTCAAGGGAGAACATTCTCAGTGTTGTATGAATCCAAGATTGAAGAACATTCAGTGTTGTGCGAATTCAGTGCATGGTTTGAAGATCTTTCAGTGCAGATTGAGCATTATCAGATCTGTGTTCTGATATCTCCAGGTGTGATCTAGAATTTGTTCTCTGTCATTCTTCATTACCTGATATCGGTCTTGTGTTAGACCTCATTGTTATTTGTAAAATTACTTCTGTTGCATCAATATAAGAGAGATCTTTGTTGCTGGGTTTTTCTCCCTCAAGAGGAGGGTTTTCCCAGGGTATATACTGTGTTATTTTGCCTGATTTTTGATTTAATTTTCTGTACATTAATCTGATCACATAAAATCAGCGAGTTACATCAATCTGGGACTAATTGCAGGAGTAACCATCTCAACAAAGGGGTGTTTACTGAAGAAGATTAAGAAAAATGACGGACAATAGTTTACCGAAGGGTTTATGTATTTCAATGGCCTTCTCTGCTCTTTTCTTTTGCCTCAGTGCGTAGAATCATCTCAACAAAGGTATTTTTACAGAAGAAAATTAAGAGAAAAGAGAAAGAATACCGTACCAAAGGGCTTGTGGATTTCAATGGCCTTCTCTGCCCTTTTCTTTTGCCATAGTGCATAAAGTCCTATTGTAGTAACCACAAGAGCCAAGACAAATGCTCCAAAAGCTATTCCGACAATTACCCCTAAACTTGGACCTTTGCTAGATTACGTTAATTTATGTAGCTTGGACAGGTGTCTCCATTCCCAAGTAGTGTTATTTAATTATTTAATTATTTTCTAGAGACCTCCAGAAAGGGCTGAGTTGTCTAGATAATTATGTAATTAAATAAATTGATTTCCCTAGAGACTTCTAGAATCCAGTTAGTTAGGGTTGTTAGAGTCTATTTAATCTTAGCCATTGATTGAGATTAAATCATGGCCATTGGTTTTCCAATGAGAAAAGTATAAAAGGGGATCAATGGGCATTTGGAGAACACACAAGTATAGAGTTGAGAAAGACTTGCAGTGATAGCAAGTAAATTTGTAGTGAGAGCAAATAGTCTTGCAGTGTTAGCAAGGGCGCAGTGTTAGCGTTGGGGATAGCAGCTGTGGAATTTCAGCAGGAGAAATTGAGGGAAGAATTTCCGGAGAAGGATATTGCCGGAGCTCTGCCAGTAAGAGGCAAGCAGTTTTGTATTCCTTAATTTTGCTGAAGTTTAATATAATTCCTCATCTGCAGTAGTGGTTTTCCCTTCGGGGTTTTTCCACGGACAATTTGTCAAAAAATATTGTGTTCATTATTGTGAATGTTTTCTTCTCTATTCTCTGTGAGTTTTATTGGTGAAGTTGCAGTTGTGTTATTTTTCGATATTTGCTGAGAATTAATTTTTGAGAGTCAAATAATCTATGTATTAGATAGGAAGTGTAATCGATGCTTGCAATGGAATTTCACATGGTATCGAGCTGATGCGGTAGGATTACACGGCTCCACCGCAGGGAAAGAAAGATCTTGCCTCTTGAGTATTATTATTATTTGTTTTCTTTATCTTTTGAGATGGCCTGGAAGCCCGGGTTTAAGAAGATCGAGACAGGTGGATGGAGCCTCAAATTTTTGGCGGTGTCACGGAAAGCGAAATTTCTTTGTTGTTGGAAGAGAATGGGATCAAGGAATATGTGACCAGTGTTGTACCTGTACCTACAGATCCAGCACAGCTCTTAGCATATAAGAAGGAAGATGCCAAGGCGAGGAGGATGATTCTTGATGGTGTCGAGGATCATATTGTTCCACATGTCGCAGAGTTAGATACAGCGAAGAAGATGTGGGATGCCATTCTGAATCTGTACCAGAATGCTACCACTAATCGGAAGCTGATTCTCAAAGAAAAGTTGAGGACTACTCGGATGAACAAGGGAGAGGACATGACAAGTTACCTCACCAGACTCAGACTTGTCAAGGATGAGTTGGCTGCTGTTGGAGATAATCTAGGTGATGACGAGCTAGTGCGGATAGCCCTAAATGGGTTTACTAAGCAGTGGGATGTCTTTGTTCAAGTCATTAATGGACAAGACACCTTGCCGAGTTGGGATCGACTCTGGAGTGACTTCACTCAGGAGGAGCTTAGACTAAGTCTTTTCAGTAGGACCAGTAGCAAGAGTCAACAAAGTGAGGCGGAACAGGAGAACGTTGCCCTTGCAGGAAAAGGGAAAGCAAAGAAGGGGTCAAGCAAAGGATCAAATTCACAAGGTGAGAAGAAGAAGAAGGATTTATCCAAAGTGAAGTGCTATGGCTGTCACGAGTTTGGCCACTATGTCAGCGATTGCCCGCAAAGGAAGAAAGGCAAGAAGCAGACAGCAGCTTCAGCAAGTGCAGATGAGCTCTCTAGTAGAATGGAGGATGAGTTCACTCTCATAGCTTGTATGGCTAGCTCAACCTCACAGGGTGTTTGGTATATAGATAGTGGGGCATCATTTCATATGACAGGAGTTAGAGAGTACTTCTCCAGCTATAAGGAGGAGGACATCAGAATGCAGATTTCTATGGGGAACATGTCCAAGCTCAATCCAGTTGGGAAAGGGACTGTTCTATTTCAGAGGGAGAATGGTAAGCGGATTCCCATTCATGATGTGTTGCATGTGCCAGGCTTGGGTATGAATTTGATTTCCATATTTGTCCTTCAGGATAAAGGTTACAATGTACTCTTTAGAGGGGCAAGTGTGTTAATCAAGCACAAGGATTGGAAATCACACATAGCTATTGGAGTTAGGAGCGGCCGACTTTACAGGTTGCAGTTTGATACTCATAAGGCACTGATGAGCAGCAGTAATTCTAGAGATCAAGGAGAGCTATGGCATAGGAGGATGAGCCATATACATCATGGAGCACTTAAAATGCTTTGTGAGGCTGTGACAGGTGTTCCTGAGGTGAGCCACGAGCATGATGATATATGTAAAGGGATGTGTGTGTTGGGAAGTTTAAAGCAACACCAGGAGTGACACTAGATCGAGGGTGTTCTTGATCTAGTACATTCGGTTATATGTGGACCAATGTCGATGAGGGTCTCTCAAGGATATGAGTACTGTTGCACATTATTGATTTCTCGAGGAAGACCTGGATATACTTCTTGAAGACCAAGGATGAGGTCTTCAGTCATTTCCAAGAGTTCAAAGATCTTGTAGAGAATTCGACAGGCAAGAAGATAAAGGTTCTTCGATCAAACAATGGAAGCGAGTACAAAAGGAAAGAGTTCCAGGAGTTACATTACCGAGGGAAAGGGAATCAAGAAGTGGACTGATACTTACAACCCACAACAAAATAGAGATTCTTGAAGGAAAGAATAGGTCTACTCTCGAGAGGTAGCAAGGAGCTATGTTTATATGGCGGGATATGCCATTACTTATGAAGCGAGGCATGCTGATGCTGGCCGGTGTACACATACAAAGCGAGGGTTCCACATAAGGTATTGAGCAAGATGACACTAGAGGAGGTGTTCTCAGGGAAGAAGCTAGATGTCAGCCACTTCGGGATATTTGGGAGTTTGGCATATTGTCACATTCCAGGGCTGACATGTTCCAAGTTAGATCAGACTGCAAAGAGAGGGTACTTTGTTGGGTATAGTGAAACCTCAAAGGCATATCGGACCCATTCCGAGGACGGGAGACTATAGTTGGCGTGTAAAGTTCATGGAGGACAAGGCATTGAGGAGGTCCAGAGATTTTCCAGCAGATGATCAGAGTGAGCAGTTAGTGGAAGCTCCAAGGATCGTTCAACCAGAGAAAGGACAATGAAGCTCGAGTACAGTTACTAGTACATGCACAAGCTCAAGTGCTGAGAATTCACAGAGTATGGAGGCGGCACGGTCTGATAGATCAAGAGATGCATCAAAGGTGATATGGGGTTGATACTTCATCCTCTACAGTTGGTAGCAAGAACCAATAGTCACAAAGTGATACTCAGGAGTTTGTGGGAGCTCCTAGGATGAGTAGTAGACAGCGGAGACAACCAGCCAGGTATGATGACTATATGGCATTAGTTAGTCAGTTGGTAGATAGTGAGCCTTCTAGCTATCAGGAGGCCACACAGCAGAAAGTGTGGCAAGATGCAATGGTTGAGAAGTATACCTCAATGGTCGCGAGAAACGCGATGTGTGGGAGGTTGTGCCTAGACCAGCAGAGATAGAGGCGTGGATTGGATCACGTTGGATCTATAGATCAAGCCGCGGTGCCAGATGGTAGCATCGAAATACAGGCAAGGTTTGTGGCCAAAGGGTTCTCTCAGAAGGAGGGAATTGACTATGAGGAGACATTTGCTCCAGTGGCCAGGTATACTTCTATACGAGTCGTGATCTCTCTTGCAGCACAAATGGGATGGCAGATCCATCAGATGGATGTCAAGACGGCGTTTCTTAATGGTGAATTGAAAGAGGAGGTATACATAGAACAACCAGAGGGCTTTGTAGCACACAGCAGTACAACCCACGTGTGCAGATTGAAGAAAGCTTTGTACGGACTCAAGCAGGCTCCCAGGGCGTGGTATGAGCGCATTGATAGATACTTGCAAGGAATGGGCTTTGTGAATAGTGAAGCGGATGCTAACCTCTACTACTTGGTGGTTGGGGGTAGGTTCTCATTCTTGTTCTTTTATGTGGATGACTTGTTTTTAACAGGTTCACTAGGGCTCATAGAGGAGTGCAAGAGGGACCTTGCAGCAGAGTTCGAGATGAAGGATTTGGGGCTTATGCACTACTTTCTAGGCATGGAGGTATGGCAGACAGATGGAGAGATTTTTCTTGGACAAGGGAAATACTGCATCGAAATCTTGAGGAGGTTCGAGATGGAGGATTGCAGAGCCATGTTTACTCCTATGATCACGAATTGGAAGAAGGTAGAGACATCCAGAGAGGAGGATGTAGACCCCACCTTATACAGGCAGTTGATTGGGTCTCTCATGTATTTGGTCAACACCAGGCCAGATATATCCTTTGCAGTAAACTCTCTTAGTCAGTTCATGGTGGAGTCGAAGAGAGTGCATTGGAC
>VDFB02089714.1:0-12205 GCA_007258455.2 Sequoia sempervirens
AATCGCTTTCTACAGTGCTCTTTTGGCACAGCCTGTACATGGCCAGAGGAATCATGAAATAAAGAGAGCTTTTAGAGTTTCTACAGAGCAAGGAAAATTACTAGTTTAAATTTCTGATAGAGTCAAGAGTCGCGGCCATAGCTTCCTCTTTAGTTTCCAAATGCAGGGGTTCGAGTTCTCAAGTAATGACCGAGCTCTCACAGAAGAATAGAGCGCTACAAAGACAGCAGTGAGCACGAGAAGCACACAGAATATTCAGAAGTGATGACATTAGAGTGTGTAAGCCACGGCTTTGAGGTCGAAATGAGCAGAATACAAAGCCATAAAGTCCAAGAACACAAGCTTACCTCTGCACAGTAAGAACCAGAACACGAGTCTAAGCTTTCATGGAGTGGACAATAGAGGACGAGCTCGAACTCATGGTAGCATGAGAAATCAAGGTAAGCGAAAGTCAGAAATGAATAGGCCGCGCCCTTAGGGCTTTTTGATACTCGAGATAATGAGGTGGAAAAGTTATTTCGCCATGAAAAAAGACTTACCCACTGGAGATTCGGTCAACTGGAGAGCAGAGGAGGATTTCTGTGCACACGGGCTCGAATCCAACACCATCATAGTGGCGTTGTTCATGCAGATAGAGGTTCTTCCTTTCCAAAGTCACAGGTGCGAAATGGTGATAATTAGGGTTTGACCCTATTTTGATCAAATCCCTAATTCGAGCATGATGAAGTTTCCAGAATTTCCATTCAAAATGCACGTGGTGAATTCTAATGGAGGCCGAAAGTCATAATGTTTCCTTTATGATTTATCAAAACCTAAGTCTAAGTTTAATATTCATGATTAATGGAGGCCGAAATTCTATGCTAGGGTGATGTCTTAAGTATTTAAGACTTATGGTTTTGCCTTAGCAAAGTATGGACTTTGCCTTAGGGCATTATTTTAAATGAAGAGCAATTAGGGTGAATGGTGAATATCTTATGTTTAGGGTCAATTTAACTTTTAGGGTTTTATCTTTTAATTGATTTTAAAGAAATCAATTGGAGTTGTGATGAGGAGATAACGATGACGTATGTATTTTTACGATTTTTGAGAAAATTAGAATGATATCTTGGAGAAATAAGCAGTTTTATTTTTGCAAAAGATTTCCAATCTTTGAGTTGCAAAAATAGACAAAATTGAAAAAATCTGCATCTTGTAAAGCAGAAGCATAAGGTGATGTTTTATAAATTGCTTTATGTTTTCTTGCTATTTTTAGCAGATCTTTGACTGATTTTTCTTCTTGGTCGAATTCCAGACTTATCTTGGAGAGATAAGGTGTTTTTTGAACTTTTAAAGCATGATTTTCCTATTTTTAGGGGCTTGACAGTGTAATCATAAAAGCTTTATGCCTTTTTCTGCTTTAAAGCAGTTTTTGAGTTTGTTTGAGGCCTTTTTTCCTTGAGCTTTTTCTAAGCTCGGATTAGGGTTTCCTTGAGAGTTCTTGTGATAGATTTAGTCTTTCAACTCTCCATTCTCATCAATTCAGATCAGTTTCTTGCCCTTACTCATTTCGGGGAGCTTGTAAACCTTTTGATACTCAGTTTGGACAGATTGACACTCTTCCAGTTTCAATAGAGCAGCAAATTTCTCCTTATTTTTTGTCTAAGTTTTGTAATAGCAATCTGATGTACTTGTGTTTTCAAATTGAAATCCTTTTATGTCTTGCTGTTATAGGTGGTGTTTTAGAATTACATGTTTCAGGTTGCATGTTGTATTTGTTTTCCAGATCTTCATGCAAATCACTGATGGGATGTGTGCCAATGAGATTGTGAGGATTACTGCAATAGAGAAGTTGTTATGAGTGGTTAGGTCTGAATTCTTATAAGTTTGGTGAATCATCTTTTAGAAATAGGTTTTATGTTCAGTTATTCTTCATCCCTTTCCTCATAAGATGTTTTAGAATAGAATTCATCATTTAGAGAACCAAATCACTCTGGAGATTCCTCTTTCACGCAAGATCACCCACATCGAAAGAGAGGTTTCCATGTTTCAGTGGTTTGTAGATATTGCATTAGTGGGGTGCAAAACTATTGACCATGATTTACATACAACATTTGATATCATGGCTATTAATCTGATGGTACTGACAAAAAGCATTCACATCGTACCAATCAGGGTAAGGTTCCTTGAGAGATCAAGGGTTTTCCAAAGTTATGATATTGTCCTTCAACAACTTTTGCAAGATGGAGGAATAAGATTATGCTAACTTCATAAATTTTTTATTGCGTCTGAGGAAATTATCATTTTTGTGACGACTACATTCGCAACAACCTCACCTTTCCCTAAGATTGATATGATAGATTTTCCTTCTGAACGAGAGCACGAGGAGGATCCCTCAAACTGAAATGTCATCTACTAATATTCTCATAACACAACACATAGATGTGAAAAAGAAGGGTATTTCATGAGGGAAAAATTTTCTTTCCAAGGTCTTTGTAGGTTTCCTATGAACACCTTCTGCACATCATAATCAAGCAACAGGTATGAGATTTGTGAAAATAGTGCTTTTATATCATGCTAGCAAAATCAATTATCTTCTCTCATTATCCCTTACTTGCATCGGTCAAGATCTAAAAAGGACATCTTGGTCTGATGTTAGCTTGGAACTTCCAGAGGAACTGATTCAAAAGTTGATCAAATGAAAATATAGAATTGTCAGGCAAGGAACAATGCCACTCAAGTGTTGTATCCTAAGAGATCGAGGGAACAATTTTTCCATCAACGCGTCATGATGGAAGAAGTCTGTACACATGGTGTTAAAGGAAAACACATGTGTTTGTGGGTCCCCTTTGCTGCCATACTTATCAAATTTGGGAATTTCCATTCCTTGCGGGAAGGGAGTACTCAAGATTACTACCGACAATGGGCTATGTTGAAAGAATGACTAGAAGATAGGATGGGAAGAGGCCTAGGAAAGGCTCACCAACTAGTTTTGCATTTGATCCATGTTTTGAAGAAGGGCGTTCAAAATAGGGTCAGAAGATGATAAAGGACTAGTGGAACCTCCAGAGCCACCACCACTAGAACACCTCTAGAGCCATCGTTGTGACCACAGCCGAAGCCACCACCACTGATAGAGCCTCCACGGGAGCCACCTCCAATATCGAGACCGCCGCCATGACCTCCACCAAAGCCTCCTTTTCCAGTACCACCTCCACTACCAAAGCCACCACCACTCATTCCACTAGAGCTCCCATCACCAGGGGCAGTAGGAGGGGTGAAACTGAACCCAAGGGGTGTTTTACTCACCTTGAGAGTGTCAGGCCTTTGGGAAGTAGAAGAGACACTAATTGAGGGCCCTATTTTGGCCATGTACACAGATGTAGTAGGCATTGAAATGCCTATTTTTCTTTCATAGGCATCGAGTACTTCTCCTCGGGTAGTACCCAATCTAGGCCTATATGAAGGGATATAAGCTTTGGTTAGGTCGGAAAGGCCTTGTAGAAATTCTATGCTTGTTCGATCCTTCCCTAATAAATGCCTCACCTTGTAAGTAATCTTAGCGGCTCTTCCCATGCTTAGTACTTTTTCTAAATGATTTGCAAGGTCTAGTAATCTATTATCTAATGTCATAAGGTTTTCCATAGGAATACGCACAACATCATCTTCATCTACGGACAAAGGCATAGGAGGTGATGGAGGAGTAGGCACATGAGTGGTTTCTTCTGTGAAACCCATCTCATCAGCATAATTCATGGGAAAACCGGTGGTACGATTAGTAGCTATACTAGTGGAAAAACTGGAGGCGAAACTAGAAGTGACCTTCATTTTCTCCATCGGTAAGTGTCGCACGATTCTCCTAACAACGTACCTAGAAGTTGTGGACCGGGTTGTGATGCTCATAAACCTTCACAACACTCAAGGCTACGACAACCACCAAATGCGGGGAAAAATTCTTGACACAGGCGAATGGATAGACGTTGTTCACGCCAGGTTCACCAAAAATGTAAGAGAGGGGGACCAACCATGTCAAGGCTCTAGGTCATGAAGAGCCGAGAGTGGAGGGCTGCCATAACTTACCTCACTCTAAAGGGGTGTTTTGGGGTGAGGATCAAGAATGAAGAGCACTATGTAGTAACTCTGTCACTCTACAGACCCAAAATTCTATTTGGGGCTAGACGAGCTAGTTTCTAGAGTCTAGGAATGTATCTCGCATAATTTTGTTTGAGGACTAAACGCTGGTCCAACGATAGCACTCCACGCATAGTGTCTCTCTTAGCTTAATCGGCATCCACACAAGAAGAAAATGAAATATAGTTGGAAAACTACCGTAAGCTCATCGAAGTCTGTTAGCTTAGGCTGCTTCAATGAAATAAATAGAATAATGTTGTACAAAAAGTAAATTTAGAGATGATAAAAGCAAGTATATAAATTCAGGGTGATGAATATTGTCTCACAAAGTTCTAGTTTCTTGAAGCTAGGCCCACACACAAATTCACCTTACACACAAGAGAAGGGAAATTTTTGTGATCAGATAGGGTCTACCTCATTCAAATTCCTCGCTTTGGTGTTTCCACTCCACGCATACTCAAAAAATAATGAAGTAGTATGGACAAAGGAAAGAAAGAGAGATTATTGTTGAACACTAATAAAATAATTATGCTACTCAACCAAATCACAAAAGGGAGAGTGAAGTGTTACCACCTCCACCCAAAGGCTCTCAAGGCCAATGAAGGGAGAATGCAAGCAAAAAACTTGGCAAAGTCACCACAACCGCAGTGGTGATGAAGGGAGGTCTCGCGAAGACTCCAAGCTTCGGTAACCCCATGGTAGAGGGCATGTGCAAAGCGAAGCTGAGCGGAGTTTCTAGTCGTACGCGAATGCTGCCTTCAAATGGACTTTGTGAATGGAGAGATCAAGTACCAGGGAGGAAGATGAAGTGAAAATTGCTTGAGAATGTGAAGAAGTCTAAGTGATGTGTGAAGTGAATTCTTTTGAAGGTGGGATGAGAAGGAATAAGCCATTTTTGGGTCAGTTGGTTGACAAAAGGACGTTACAATTCATCCCCAACGAGGAGTGTAATGCCTCTTCCAACTTCAAACATAATAATCTGTCAGGGATGGTAGCATGTCGTGCAAACATCCACACACCGTGCTCGCGTCCCCGACAAATATTCTCTCATCGACACATAAGACAAATGCCAAGTGGATGGAAGGTAGGTGGGTCATGTAGAATTTTTCCTTTAGATTTGATTTTCTAAGGTGAGGGTATGCAAAAGGGGAATTTTCTTAAGGGGTGCAAATTCACTCCTATACAAAGGGTAGAGGGTAGAGGGTAGAGGGTTTAAGGGTTAAGGGTAGAGGGTCAAGGGTTAAGGGTAGAGGCGAGAGACATAGAAGCAGTGAGTGAGAGAGAGAGAGAGAGACTTGAGAGAGGGAGAGGGGTAGGAGGGAGAGTTTTGAGAGAGAGAGAGAGGGAGGGAGGGAGTGGGAGAGAGATAGAGGGTAGAGGGTAAAGGGTTAAGGGTTTAGTGTCAGGCGTAGCTAGTATTATTCTAGATACTTTTGTTTGATTTTATATTTATGTAGTTGGTGTTTTGGACATAGTTTATGTGGAGATTTTGGTTCATGGATTTCAGATTATGGACACAATGTTTGATATGCATGTTTAGATATTTATTTTATTATAAATAATATGATATGTTCATTTAATAAAATAAACTGATCAAAAAGTGTTTTGGGTAAAAGTTTAATTTTTGCAGCCTAGGTTCCTTAAGAAATGGAGACAAAGTCGAAATGCTAAATGTTTATTTATTGGTTTTTAATTTTGTTAAGGGGGGTTTAATCTTTAAGAATAGTTTTATTTTTTTGTGTGGAGGGAAATATGTTTTTATGATATTTTCATTTTGTTTACATTTTGAGGGAAGTTGAAGTGTTGGGAGGAATTCCTTTTTAAGAGGGAATTAGTTTGGTTGTCTTCTCAATTCTACATACTACTTTCTTCATTTGGGGTAAAATTGGTCTTCTTTGGGGATTCAATGGAGGGAATTGCTTCTTGGCAGGGTTGGAATGAAATGGTTGTAGAATGTTAAACTTGGAAGAAAGTTGTTTGGGTTGATCCTAACTTGGAAAGCCAAGGTATGATCTTGTGTTGGTTGTGTTGTTAATGAATTCTTGATTGTTGTAAACTATATTGGTGGTCTTTGTGTTGTTAATGAATTCTTGGTAGATGTTTGTTATTATTTGTGTATAAGGACCAGATCTCGCCTGAGGGCTAAGAGCCTCCTTCGTGTGGGGTTGAGGAGGGCACAAATCCTCTCTTGGGGATGGTTGATCAAATGTGAAAGCATGAAATTGTGAATGGTATTGGAAAACCATGGCCATTGGTTATTGTAATGAATGGAGGCGGGATTGTTGATGGTGGTAATGTGTGTAGATTTTTGGATGGATGGTGGTGGTTGGGTGTGGAGATTGTTAGAAGGAAGGGTGGTGGTTGTGTGTTGAGAACAAAGTTGTATGATTTTGTGTTGTTCCCCAAGAGAGAAGGGAATCCCCCTTCTCCCCCTTTATAAGAATTATGTAAATGGATTCTTTGTGTGTGAGTCTGTGTTTGTGTTTTTTTCTCGTTTAATTTTGTTTCGAGTATTTGGATTTTGTCTCCTGCTCGGGGGTGGACTTATCAGTCCTATGGTTGGGAGGAGAGTAGGACTGGGCTGCTCTATTCAGTATATGTAGATTTTATAGCAACATTTGGGTTTGTTGAAGAAGATTTGATATGAGTTCTTTATTACACTATTGACACTTTGTGTATTATGGAGGGACTTTGTTGAATTTATGTAAATTCCATCTATTAGTGATATCGGATCATTTCATTTCATATGGTAAAATGTGAAATATTGACATAGATACTGTTCTTATTTTTTTATGACAACGATGATCTGTGGATTAAAGTATTTGGTTTAAATTGTATTAGAAAATCAATAAGTTTCTTTCATCTTGTTTATGTTCGAAATAGTTGTTAATATTTTATGAAATGAAAATGAATTCATTATTGGAAACCATTGTGATACACTACTATTTGTAATTAAGCTTCATGTATTCCATTGTAATGATATGCACTATTGTTTGTGATTGTGTTTCATGCAATTCATTTGTAACATGTATGCAGTTGTGGGTAAATATTTGAGTAGAAAAGATTGGGTAACATTTAGTAATAAATCTAATTATTTTTGCGATACTGAGATTCACTGATAATTTACTTTGTATTCGTTCTTGAACAAAAACTTAATCTAACTAAGCATGCAAATAATCTTCTAGCAGTTCTTGAATCCACAAATTAAGCTTGGTGCCATTGTTCAACATGTTTATAGTATCAATTAATTTCCTTGTCCTCCCAAAGCATAAATTATTTAATTGTTTGATGAATGTGAAGCATAGACGGTTGTGGTCGATTAAGCTTCCACAACACGTGGCCATGCGCCTCTTTAGTGTATGATTTTTGTTTCAATATTACAGATGGTTAATGGGTATCAAGTATGCACTTTCGTTGATGTATTTTATTTATTCATATTTATAAATGATAAAAGAAAGTAATGCACTATCCTTCAATTTCATGTGTTTTAGGAGAAATGGTTTTGGAAACTATTATGTTTATTTTTCCATGTGTTATTATTTCAATTTAAATTCTCTTCAATAATGGTAGACAAATACTTATGCCTTAGAAGTCGTGTGTCTAGATTTCATTTTGTTAAGGTACATGGTCATGGGAAGTGAATAGTTAATGCATTCTTGGCAATGTTTCAATTAATAAATTCTATGTGTTGTCCAATACACATATAAGTAGGTTGAGTTTCTTTCATAACATTTCATTTATTGTTGTTTAGAGCCTATGGTTGTGTGATTGGTTTTCTATTATTGGAAGGATTAATACTTTGTCTGAGTTCAAATAAAACCAATGAGCACTATGAGTTTTGGTCCCAAATTATCCTTCCAAATCACCTTGTCTTTTTATCTTAAGTAGGTTATCTTGATTTAATATTTACTTCTTAAAATTAGTTTAATTAGTAGTATTTTATTAGCTTGTCTTTGGAAGGCATTACATTTAGGGTTTAGGGTTAAGGGTAGAGATAAGTGGGGTTTAAGGTTAAAGGTAGAGGGAGAATAAAGTGGAGGTGTGAAGAGATGCAGAAGGAGGTGGGAGGGAGACCATCAGCAAGGCGGAGATAAAGTAGAAGGTTCGTGAGGTCGAGAATCAATCAATAAATCAGGTGGGATCAATCAGGAAATCGTCAGGATCAGGATCATCTTTGCGGGATCAAATCTTCCATTTCCGCGTCCTCAAAATCAGGCATTCAAAATCAGCGTCATCTTTTGCATCAAATCCGCTTTTGCATCGCGTCGCGCGTCAAACAAATCAAACGTCAACATTTCATCAAAATCAGGATCAGAGTCCGGTCAAGATCAGGATCCAGGTCATCCGGACCTAGATGTCTAAGGGGGATGGATGGAAAAGGATAGAGAGAGAGAGAGAGAACAAAAACCTACAAAATCAACTTTCTCATAATGCGAGTGCATTTTGAAGTAGTTGAGATGTAGTCGTTTGTTTAGCAAGACATAACATGAGCACATTTTGTCTTGCTCTAAAAATAGTAAAAAACTCAATATACCCATGATCTCTAGGCCCACATTCTGCATATTCTCCTAGTTATGTGCGTGTTCTAACAAAAAGAAGCTTTTTGATGCTTTTGTGAAGTGTGCATGCAAGTTTTTCACATTCCACCACCTTTTTATGATCTTTCCACCACCTTTTCATGAAATAGCAGAGTTTTCACATTGAAAGTCATACAATATCAATTCAAGTCTCAATTCCATTCAACAATGATATACAATTGAATTTTGGAGGGAAAAAATCTTTTGAAAAACTCAAATTGTTGAGGAGTTTGAAGAAAGAAGAAGCAAAGGCTACATAATTGGGTAGAACTCCATTCAAATCTTTGTTTTTTAGGTATGTGAAGTCTTTACACATTTTCTTTCATTCTATTTTGGCTTGCTTTGATTTTTTTATTTTGCATATTCCATGTTCATCATTGTTTGTTTGTCATTATAACCTTAGCTTGTCAATGCACATTTTAAATTACACAATTCTTTACACTTGCCAATTACATTTTTAAACCACATATCTTTGAGGAGTTTTGTTAAACAATTGACTTACCTTGTGTATGCTTCCACATTTTGTATACACATATATATGACATAAGTTATAAGTATGTAAAATAATACATCATTTCTCAATCCTTTTCTATGGATGTGCATACTCCTCTCCAAAGCTTTCATTTTGGCATAGGCATGGGGGATGCTGGAAAATGTAGTGGAATTTGGTTTTACACCTATAAATTGTATATGCTTGAAAATTTCTAAAGCCTTTTCAACAAATCCATTTTGTGCATATCCTGCAATCATTCTAGTCCACAAGGACATATCTCATTGAGGTATTTTTCCAAACAATTATACCAAGAAGTTGATTGCCTTGTCTATGCTACCAAAATTTCCATACATGTCTACCAAGTCATTTTATCAAACATCATAGACAAGGAAATCAACTGTTTGAAGAAATGCCTCAAAGAAATGGGGTCTCATGGTGATGTGCATTTTTTCAAACAACTGATTGCATTGTCTATGCTACCAATTTTTCCATACATGTCTCTACAAAATTGGAATATACTCCTCCCACATTGATAGATCTTTGAATATATTTTAGTTTTCATCTCTATTTCTAAATTTACCTCATCACTAAACTTACCTCATCACTAATGTTGTGATATATTTTAAATGTTTCCTTGATTAGTCTATCTATAAGGGATTGTAACCCTTCTCTCCACTATTTCAATACTCTTTATTCAAGGCTAAGTTAGCAACATGGGGAAAGGTGCATCCTATATTGCAATCATGGCATGCCACAAGACCACATTTCTTTAAGGCATTAGATCCAAAAATTCAAGTGAGCATTGACAAGCTAGTGAGCTCACTAGCTTGTCAATGCGATAGGGTTGACACCGTGAGACCCCATTTCTATGAGGCATTTTTTCAAGCTTCCCCTACCTTGTAAACTCTACCTCATTGACAAGATAGTATTTGACAAGATCAATAGCTTGTCAATGCGGTAGGGTTGCATGAAAAAATGCCTCATAGAAATTTGGTGTCTTAGTACATCACCATGAGACCCCATTTCTATGAGGAATTTTTTCAAGCATCCCATACCTTGTCAACCCTACCACATTGACAAGCTAGTGAAACCCCATTTCTATGAGGCATTTTTTCATGCAACCCCTACCTTGTCAATCCTACCATATTGACAAGCTAGTGAGCTCACTAGCTTGTCAATGCTCACATGAATTTTTGGATGGAGTGCCTTAAATAAATGTGGTCATCTGGCATGCCATGATTGTAAGATAGGATCAAAATGGAAGCATGGAAAAGGCATGTGAATTATTTGACAATAATGTTTTCATAGACATGTATGCAAAATGTGGTACCTTTGACAAGCTAATGAGTTGACTAGCTTGTCAATGCAGTAGGGTTGACAAGGAAGGGGTAGCTTGAAAAAAATCCTCATAGAAATGGGGTCTCATGGTGATGGACTAGCTTGTCAATGTTGTAGGGTAGAAAAGGTAAGGGCAGCTTGAAAAAATGCCTCATAGAAATGGGGTCTCAATGTATTGTCAATGTTGTAGGGTTGACAAGGTAGGGGCATGCCACATGACCACATTTATTTAAGGCATTTCATCCAAAAATTCATGTGACCTTTGTCTGTGCTAGAAATAATCTTCTATAGGATGATTGTAAGTATTTTGTATGAAGCCTTGAATGACATATATTTCATTTATTTGTGTGGATTCATTTTTTAGGAACTAATATTTGTCTCATTATCATGTTACACGTAAAATTATCCACCATGGTGAGGAAATGAAGAAGGAATAAACCAATAGAGGAAGAGTAAAAAACTAATAAAGAAAAAAAAAAAAGAATGGATGAGGGAATATCGTCAGAAGAAAAAATTGGATACGATTGATGAAAATAAGCCAATTGAAAAGGAACCTCAACCATCAAAAAGAGAAAAGGCATTGGCAGTACAAAGGGAACGAATGCAAAAGCATCGTGCTAAGATAGATTTGAATATCGTAGTTGGAGACACACCCTCTACCACAAGTGAATACGAAGGGACACCATCTACCACAAGTGAATACGAAGGGACACCATCTACCACAAGTGAATATGGAGGGACACCATCTATCGCAAGTGAATATGGAGGGATTCCATCCACCACATCTCAATTTAAGAGTACATCATCACTCACATTTCATGAAGAAGGTAGGCCATCATCCCCATGTCAACCTAAAGGTATGTTGTCCATTCCACCCTGGATTGAAGGTACGCGATCTATCCCATCTCACTTAAATATTGATGAAATTCCTAATGTTGAGATGTATATACCTAGGAGAACACCACCTAGAATTTTGCATAGAAAGCCAAAGTATTTGATTAATATTGATGAGAATATTTTGCAGCCAATGGAAGGTAAATTCCAAAACACACTTGTAGAAGATATGCTGATAAGATTTGAAAATTGTTCTTTGAAAGGCTAAATGAGACTACAAGATGTCAACTATTTGTTGAAATGGTGTGAGGTATAAAGTATAGAAACATCATGAAGATTCTTGGGTTGAGAACATTGAATGCTTCAAGTGAAAATACTATTGTGAAAAATCTAATGGATGCTTATGAGAGTGTGGGTAAGACCTCATGCTCAAAGGATAGTAATGTCACCTAACATGTCATTACATCGACTTTGGTAAGTATTCAAACAAGGAGATATCATCTCATTAGAAATACGAGTCAATAATTGAGAATTAATAGAAAAACTTTATCAAGAGCCATTCAAAGGTGCTAAAGAATTGAGGGAACCAATTCAAATGAATTATGGGTATTCTCGGGGAGATTCCCATGAAAAGATAAACCAGTTGTTGAAGCATTGAAAGCACTAATTGAAGACTATTGGAATAATAACACAAGGCCATGTATGAATCAAAAGTCAGAATCGTGAGCCACATCCAAAGAATTTTTTGGGTACGACTCAAACCCATTTTTTCATAAATTTCAAGAGGATTATCCTCAAATTCAAAATTTTCAAAGATTTTTTGAAATGCTTAAACCTTTTTATGTCAAGATAAATC
>VDFB02089715.1:0-19128 GCA_007258455.2 Sequoia sempervirens
TAGCCATTTGTTTTCGTACTTATAGTTACCAATCCGTGACTTTGCTTTTTGACTGATGTGCTGCCTCTACCTTCAACTGATTATAACATTCCATAATACGAACTCTGTAGAATTTGTTAAAATTTTAAATAAAAAACCCTGCAATACAATAAAATAGAACAACATTGCTAACCTTTTTTTTCTTTTTTTGGATGTTAGTTACATATGGTAGAGAACAAGAATGAAAGGGTTTACTACTCGTATAAGTTTATTTTTAATTATTTAAGACTAGTTATTGTACTTTAGGTGTGAAATGGGTTACACCGAATAAATTGTATGGTGTAATAACGTCAAAGTGACTTCCATTGAATTTGCTATGGATACACTATATAGATATCAAAATCATAATTAATATCTGAAAAACCCATTATACATATTCAATTTGTCTTATTATATTTATTTAAAATTATAATATACAATTCCTATAATACATTACTCTATAAATTGAAAATCTAACTTTTATTATTTGTAAATAAAATATAATATTATAATAATAATTCCATTAACACCTAAACCTTAACCCCTTGATTTATTTATATATCATAAAAGAAAAAATCATTATGAAATATCTCACCAATTGAAATTATCCGATGTGTAAAGGACCTCACTTAATATTAGTTATATAAAAGAAAACTTTTGTGACTAACACATTACTAAAAAAATCTCTAATGATGACATTGTCAAGTATAAGACATTAAAAATCTCTAATGAACACATTATCAAGCATAATATATTAATTACAATTGACATGATTGATAAACAACAATAACAATAATCCTATGCTAGTAGCCCTTTTGTTTTTGCTTCATGACATGTAGATTCCGAGAGAGTTTAGGTTTTGTGTAGATTGCTCTCACAAGACACACACTTCAAATAGGCGATGCATGCATATTAATTCAAGGAGGATTTCAAGGGAGATAATAGAGCACCTGATAGGCCTCTCCATAGTCCTAACTTTCAAGATGGTTATGATATTTTCAGAGAAGTTAGTAGACCCATTTGTGACCTTCGTCTTTCATCTATTGAAAAGATCAAGACTGCAATATAAGGTAGAAGATGATGGAGCAAAGTCTCAAGGCAATCGCTTGGGGCTCTTTGGACAATAAAGAGTCTTTTCCAACAAGATTTCATGAAAGGAGGGTTTGACAGAGGTGAGATGGATCAAAAGTTAAAGATAAAAAGATTTTTCAAAAAATACATTTTGTGCATATCCTACAATCATTGCATTCCATGAGATAACCTTTATTTGAGGCATTTTGTCAAACCGTTCACGTGCCTTTTCTAGGATTCCACATTTTGTAGACATGTTTACCAGAGCATTTCCAACTAGAATATCTAGAAAAATCTTGATTCCATGATGTTTTGGTAGATGTTGATGACTCTATAGTCTGTTCTAAAGCTCCCATTTTGGTAGAAGTGGAGAGGATACTTGCGAAGGTTGTGGAATATGGCTTTAGACTTGCCAATTGCATTTGGCTGAAAGTTGTAAGAAGTTAGCCTAGAAATCATTGTAGTCCATGAAATGACATCTCTTTTAGGTATTCTACCAAATAGTTCATGTGCCTTGTTAATGCTTCCATTTTTGCATACATGTCTAGTAGTGCAATTTTGACTAAATATTTGGCAAATTTACTCTATCCTTTATGCTTCAATGGGTGTCCATATCTTGTTCCAAAGCTCCCATTTTGGCCTGGGTAGGGAGGATGCTAGCAAGAGTTGCAAAATGTGGCTTAAAACCTAAAAATTGTAATTGCTTGGAAATTTCAAAAGCCTGTAATATCAACTTCAACCCTTTTGAAAACCCTTTTGAAAGCATATACATGTGAATATTGACATTTACAATTCAGATGATTTACTTTCATAGACATTTATGCTAGTTCTATTGGTTGCATTAACTTTGTTATTAAATTTTTAGGTTGCTATAGATCTTGCCTCGCGAGGCTTGGATGTGATAGGCATTGCACATGTAGTTAATTTGGATCTTCCAAAGGTTTGTTTTAGTAGTATGTAATGATTTCATTAATATCAAATAGTCTAGGAGCTTTGAGATTATTGATGTGCTATGCTAGTTTTGCCTCCTCAATGGTGGAAGGAGGGACTCGAGAGGTGTTAAAACATAATGAACATTGAATCGAGAAAAAATAATCGCATGGATAAGGTGAATCAATTGGTGGACTTGAATTGCAATTTGATCTGCTTGCATACATGTAGGATTTCCTTAAGAACTATAGTTGTTTAACTAGCTACAATTGGAGACTATTTACATAGTTTTTTATAACAAATTTGGAAGCTCTGGCTAGATCTAATCAAGGTGAATTATTGTTAATCCTCCACAAAATCTTCACTTATTCTTGCAGGATGTGTGGGAGAATTCTTCAAGAATACGACAATGGAAGATAAGATGGGATTTGTTTGTCTAGTGATTAAAAGAGAGGATTATTAATTTGGGAAAGGAGTGTAGAGCTGTCGCTTCCATACTTTGTCGTCATGTAATGTCAATGGAAAGTTGCAATTAGGTTAACTGTGAAAAACCTTGGTCTATTTTTTACATACATTTGTATGATACATGAGATCAAATGGTAGACCATTTATTAAATGATATTTTTTGTGCAAAAAAAGGTCTCAATGATATAAATTAAAAATAATGTATAATAGTAATTAAATTTATATTATATCCAAAATTATATATAATAATAAATATAATTATTCTATTTATAATTTAATATGTAATACTTATAATTTGTTATATTTTTATTTAATAATTTATACTATAAATATAGAATTATAATATTATTTTTTTAAAAATTACATTGTATAAAATATTAAATATAAGATTATAATTATTTTAAGTTTGTTAACTTGAGATAAGAGTAGCAAGTGATACAATATTGCCTAGATGGAAACATGTTGACATTATAACCTAATCTTGTTTGTAGCATGATGTGGAAGCAGGGGTATTGAAGAAAGTAATGTTAGCAAATGAAGTTGTGGTGGCTGTTGTAGGTACCAAAGAATTGAGCTTAAGACAATGATGCAAGAGAATCTGAGAACAGTCCAACATCAAGCAAAAAAATATTTCATTTTGAGTTTAGTTTTGTTGTGGTGCTTGCTCTTGGATTGTGAATCAACTCGATCTCGGTGGGCTTGAATGACGATTAATTGACGTGTTCGACATTGATTTTAATCCTGATCAAGCATCTTATTACTCTGATATCCAATGGATTTAAATTGGTTTCTAAAAATTTATGTTTATTCCCTCCAAAACCTTGGGTGCTGGATTGACCATGTTAAGCATATGGTTTTGGGTAGTCTTATTTAAAATCAATTCAATTTTTTTTATTAATTGATTTTAAATGAGTATGGATATTTCAAAATAGGAAAAATAAAGAAGATGATCAGCCTTAATACCACGCTCCATGATAGCAACAGGGAATTCAAAACGCCAAAAAAAGAAACGAAGGGAAAAGGACTAGAGGGGAAAAGTCGCACCAAAAGGAGAGTAGAGGCGTTGGGTTTAACAATTGTTTTGCAGACCAATTTGAAAAGAAGAGGAGTGGCGTTGGAAATGGAGGCTGCACAAGAATTCAAAGAGAAAAAGACAGTTTAAATTTTAAAAACTGCAGAGATTAATAGAAGAGGTTGCGTGGTGGAAGAGGGAGTGCCCAGCCTGGAAGAATGGCTGAAAAACAATAAGGAGTTTGTTATGGGAATGGCACATGGAGGAGGTGCGTAGAAAATGAAGGTGAGGTTGCCCATGTAGCAGAGGAAATCTTGCCAAGAATGCAGAGGAAGGTGCATTAAAATAAAATAGCTTCCAGGCCGGTTAAATAAAGAACAGAGGTTAAGGAAAGAACGATAGTTTGCAAATAGAAATGTAGGAATGTGGAGGGCACTAGGGAGAGAGATTAACCCAGATTAATAACATAGGGATTTGATTTGACTGTGGCTGGACGTGGGAATGAGGAGAGTGTGCTGTGCAGAAAGAGAAGAGGGCAGAATTTTGAAATAAAGGATTGAAGATTAATAAACTGGAACATCAGATTAAATTCATTAAAGAATCTGGAATTGTACAAGTTTGATTGATGTAATTAAATCTGATTTGTTCAAATTTGATTGATGAATGAAATTTGTGAGATGAAGGGGAATTAATTTGCCTGCAGTATAAATTGGTATCATTATTGTTCTCTTGTAAAATTTTGAATTGGTTAAGGAATTTGTCAAATTAAGTGTTTCAGCTGCGAAGTGGAGAATTGCACTAAAGTTTGATTTGAACAACAAGAGGAGAAAGTTTTTGTCTGCATCAGACAACCCATCCGGTTGCCTTTACCCATTAGCACTACCACTGAGGATTGTAATCTTGCTCCCAAATCTGATTGAACTTGTCACAAATTTAAGGCGTGATTCTAGCAATCAAGAGAAACCCGTCTCTCTGAATCATGGATCCAACTTCACTTGTTGCATCATCCATCAATGAGACGGATTCAACATCAAGTAAGTTGAATGTGAGGAGGCTAGCCCCTAGCTGTTGAATTGAGAGTTCGCCAAGGGCTGGGGATGCCAACTCCAATATCATTGGTGGTTGATGCCAATTCGCTTGGTCCAAATGATATGTGGATGTGGCCTCTATCATCACTTAATGGTTCTGATCCTAAACTTATGGTATTGAAGAACTTCTGAGGGCAATCTTGAGTCCCAGTTCCCAACAAAAAGGAACAATTAAATTGTTAAAGGCATAAGCTGCAGCAGCAACTTTCGTCAAAGTACAATTTGAGCTACAGAAAAAAGCTGGAAACAACACATTTGATATGGAGACTTGGCTGGAGTGGAGGATGAAGTCCTTTGTTGTACGGTTGCAGTTTCAGTGGACAGAGTGCTATTAAAATAAATTTCTGAAATTCGTCTTCATAACCTAAAAATTAAGGGTAAACAAAATAAATAATAAAAGATGCACAATATCAGAACTCTCCAGGCAAAAATATTTAGTCTTATACATCAGTGTGTATCAAACCACCAGAACTTTGGGCTAATAACATTGTTTGATTAGTTTGAGTGTTAAGGGTGTATCTTTCAGGTTTGAAAAATGATGCATTGTGGTACAAAGTTCCTTCTCATTATGTTCTGTAAAGTAGTGTCAATATGCTAATAAACAAAAATTGACTAATGTCAACATAACATTGTAAACAAAGTTTTGTTCCATAATACATATATTCAAGGACTACAAACTCCATAATAATATCAGTTGTATACACAAAAATATGCCAACGCACACTCTGTAGGAATAAAGAATTAGGTCCAGATACTTCAATAATTATGCTGGTTCAATTTACTAGCATCATGCCTCTCTCTGGTAGTAATATTGCTTACTGATCTTTGTGTTAAGTTGGGATCTTTCGGCCTTTTGATAATGCATATTCTGTGAGGGTTCCTATTATGTTCTTTTGTATTAAGTATCAAATGTGCTACTAAATGGCACTTACCTCTGTTAACTCCATAGCATAGACGTATAAGGGTTACAAAGCTAGCATTTATAGTAGCGCACTCAAATATGTTAAAAAAAAAAATGTACCACACCAGCACTAAGTAGTCTGAAACTTCAATACTTTAAATTCACTATTGCTTGCTCAAACTCACAATCATGCTTAACTTAGATTTACTGAAATCGCATATCTACCAAACGCCCATAAATAATTAAGATGAAAACAAAAGAAATGAGTCCCCAAATATGAGTCTTAAGTGACTCGTTAATCAAAACAAAATCTAGCAGTAACACTAATTTATTTAAATTGGTGGGCATTACTTTTGGTGTGTGATGAGATGATTGTGGTACAGAGTTACTATCGATTGTTTTATTTTCTAAGCAATGCCAATAAGCTACTAAATTAAATTGTTTAAGCAAATTTCACAAATCGTATCATCAAGGTCTAGAAAACAAGTGGTAATAACCACTGCCATTAGCAATTATGCACCAGAACAGGCATAAAGAATAAGTCTAGTACTTGAATACATCAACCCACTACTTCTTGGTAAAGTACCAGAAGATTGTGGTATTATTTTACCTACACAAACCTTCAGTAAATTTATTCAGATTGCATAAATAAAATTACAATCTTACAGCTCCATTCCTTAACAACCTGTAATTTTTTTGAGCATGGTGAGAAAGCCTGACATTTGTTGAAAGTATAGGTTAATTCAAACAAATTGACAAAAATCATGGGTAGCGTTGTGGTAGAGATCTGTTTAATGGCGATAAATGATATCGTTTCATCTCTTTGATGGATGTCCATACCCTGTTTCAAAGCTCCCATTCGACACAGGCTGCGAGTATGCTGTCAAAGGTTGTAGAGTCTGGCTTTACACCCGCTAGTTGCATTTGCTTGAAAGTTTCTGAAGCCTTTTCAACAAATCCATTTTGTGAATATCCTGCAATCAGGGCATTCCATCAGAACGCATTTCTTTGATGCATTCTGTCAAACAGTTCACGTGCCTTGTCTATCCTTCCACATTTTGTATACATGTCTACCAGGGCAGTTGCAAATACGTCTGACCAAAATCCTCTATCCTTATCCTGTGATGGGTGTGCACAGCCTGTTCCAAACCTCCCATTTCGGCACCGGCAGGAGGATGGTGGTAAAGGTAGAAGAGTCTGGCTTTACACCTGCCAATTGCATTTGCTTGAAAGTTTCTAAAGCTTTTTCAACAAACCCATTTTGTGCATATGCTGCAATCGTATCATTCCATAAAACCCCATTTTTGAGGCATTCAGTCAAACAGTTCACGTACCAGAGCATTACCAACTACAACATCAGACAAAATTCCTATATCCTTCCAAAGCTCTGTTCACGGATACTCTGTTCCAAAGCTCCCATTTTGGCACAGGCAGGGAGGATACAGGCGAAGGTTGGGGAATTTAGCTGTACACCTGCCAATTGCATTTGCTTGCAAGTTTCTAAAACCTTTTCAACAAATCCATTTTCTACATATCCTGCAATCATTGCAGTCCATGATGACATCTTTTCAGGTTTTCTGTCAAACAGTTCACGTGCCTTTTCAATGCTTCCACTGCTTCCACTTTTCTGCATGCATGTCTACTAATGCAGCTGCGACTATAATATCTGATAAAGTTCCAAAGCTCTCATTTTGGCCTTTCGCCTCCACGGCTTCCTCTGACGAACAACGACCGCGGGCATGACCTCCTTCCGCAGATCGGGTTTGCCTTTCTTAACAGTGGCCATGACCATGTCGCCCACGCAGGCCGCAGGAAGCCTGTTCAGCCAGGCAAAGGCTATCCAGCCCCCAAAACGGCATGGGGGCATGGATGCATATGGCTCATAATCTGACGGTCGTACAAACCAACCGTGTGCTGCAGGCGTCATTTGTTTTTTTCCGTTTTACGTGTCTCACATTTACTTTTTTAATGATTTTATATTTTCCTTTTTAGCTGTTTATTTTTAAGTTAGCCTAAATGTGTGTAAATTTTTTTTTTTTTTTCTTTAAGTTTAAATATATTATAGATTATATAATATTATATATTAAAAATAATATATATATATATATATAATTATATTAATATATATTGTAAAATTATATATTTAAAATATATTTTTAAATAAACATTATATTTTTAAATATATAATATTGTATTTCTCTTTTTAGCTGTTTATTTAAAGATTTGTTTTTTTTTCTTCTTTAAGTATAATATAATGTTTAAATATATTATAGATTATGTAATATTATATATGAAAAATATAATGTAATAAAAATAAAAATATTATATTATATAGATTAACACCTAAACTATAAATTATATTACATTATTTTATATTATATATATAAAATATAATATAGTGTAATATTTATATTTGTATTTATAAATTTAGGTTTTTTTCTATATAATATAATTTATAATATAATATATAATAGAAAAAAACTCAAATTTATTAATATAAATATATATTATATATTAAAAATATAATGTAATAATAAAAATAAAAAATATTATATTATATAGAAAACACCTAAAATAAAAATTATATTACATTATTTTATATTTTATATATAAAAAATATAATATAATGTAATATTTATATTTGTATTTATAAATTTAGGTTTTTTTCTATATAATATAATTTATAGTATAATATATAATATAAATATTATATTATATAGAAAAAAACCTAAATTTATAAATATATCTTAAATATATAATTTTATAATATTAATTAATATAATTATATTTATATAAAATATCAATTATTATTATGTACTTCATTGTTGGATTAGTTTCATTATTTGAGTTTTAGGTAGTTGGTAGTTGATAGTGTTGATTCATTCTTTACACCTTGATTTTGGCTTTAGGAAAATTCACTGCCAGCAATTCACCATTGGAAAATTCACCCCCAACAATTCACCATGGAAAAATTCACCACCATGACAAATTCACCTTATGGAAAAGTCACCACCAGCAATTCATGGCTGTGAATTTTCCCATGGTGAATTGTTGAAGGTGAATTTTCCTTGCGTGAAGCCCTTGATTTTACCCTATTCTATATAAACAATAGAAAAAAATAAAGGGGAAAATTCACAGCCAACAATTCTATGTTCATTTGTACTTCATTGTTGGATTAGTGTCATTATCTGAGTTTTAGGTAGTTGGTAGTTGATAGTGTTGATTCATGCTTTAGGAAAATTCACCTATATAAACAATAGAAAAAAATAAAGGGGAAAATTCATGGCCAACAATTCTATGTTCATTTGTACTTCATTGTTGGATTAGCGTCATTATTTGAGTTTTAGGTAGTTGGTAGTTGATAGTGTTGATTCATGCTTTACACCTTGATTTTGACTTTAGGAAAATTCACCACCACCAATTCACGGCCAACAATTCACCAAAGAAAAATTCACCACCATGACAAATTCACCTTATAGAAAATTCACCACCAACAATTCATGGCATTGAATTTTCCCACGGTGAATTGTTGATGGTGAATTTTGCTGCGGTGAATTTGCCTAAAGCCCTTGATTTTACCCTATTCTATATAAACAATAGAAAAAAATAAAGAAGAAAAATAATTTTTTTAAAAAATTATAAGTGTTAGAGAGTGGATTGAGTGGAATTCTCAAAGTTCCATTTAATTTATGGAAGAAATATAAAAGCAAGATTAAAAACACACTTTTAATAGATTTTGTCATGAACATTTTAACATAATAATAATATACACAACTTTGTTGTGAATATAATATGTGAAAAGTCAGTAAATTTATTCCTAATACCAGTTAAAACAATAATCACTAATACTAATAAATTAGACCTAAATATAATTTTATATATTTACCAGTTAAAAAAGTTTTCTTTGGTTAATGCTCTAATCATACTACCCTAAACACAAAGCAAGACACCTTTCCATTGCTTTAGGAAATTAAATATAATTGATATTTTGTAAATTTATTCAACTAAAATTAATATTATAAAATTATATATTTAAAAATATAATATTTATTTATAAATATATTTTAAATATATAGTTTTACAATATATATTAATATAATTATATTTATATAAAAAATATTATATATATTTATTATATTATATTTTAATATATAATATTACATAATCTATAATATATTTAAACATCATATTATACTTAAAGAAAAAAAAAACCAAATCTTACATACATTTAATTTAAAAATAAACAGCTAAAAAGAAAAATATAAAATTATTAGAAAAAATAAATGTCAGACACGTAAAACAAAAAAACCCCTGACGCCTGCAGCCCACGTTTGGCAACCCCTGACGCCTGCAGCACACGGTTGGCCGTCAGACTATGCAGAGCCATATACATCCATGCCCCCATGCTGTTTTGGGGGCTGGATAGCCTTGCCGTTCAGCCACCCCTTTATTCCCTTCACACTGATGATGTAGAGATTTTTTGCTCCGGTGTTGTACTTTTCCAATTTGGCGAGCTGCAGCGTTAAAATAAGGTTTCGATGAGGGTTTCAGTATGTTTTTAAAAATGAAAATCACGGCCAAGATCCTAATAACAAGTAATCTTTGAGCATGACATAGTGGTATTGTTTTGGTCTTTAATTTTTTTCATTTGTGTCAAAAATTTGTTCTTAAAGGTGAAATTTCTCTAGAATGGTTAACAAGTCATATCTTTAATATAAAAAAATCAATAGGCAATGGTGAGTATTTTTAGAGTACTACATATTGAATTAGATGGTCTTTTTACTTGGATGAGTAGAAAGAGGTTTGTAATTTTTTGAGTAATTGCAGCAGCGCGTAATATTTGAGGTGTGATTGAGTGAGTATATAGATGAATCAGTGTGGGAAAATTATGGGAGAATATTTTTATTAGACCAATATGATGGTATAGAAGGTTATCAAATTTAGTGCTTCTTGGTATATCTTTATAAGTATTTTTAGGGTACATAATTTGATGGAGACATGCACAAACACTATCTTCTATTTTGAGGAAATGGTTGATATGTGTGTGAGATTTGGAGTCTTAGCTTTGTGAAATTTGAGTACAATTAAATTTATGATGTTGATTATGGTGACATATTTCTTCATGTATACTTGAGAATTGACACAAAACGATCATGTGTGTAGATGAAAGGATTAGGTTGTGATGCTAAATTGATTCAGGATTATATGTGATGGAGTGGTCTAGTGATAGGATGTTGTTTTTCTCTATGGTATTTTTTCCCTTTAATATAGTTACTTAATTTTGGACTCATCTAGAGATTAAGATTTTGAGGTAAGTTTTTGTTTGAATTTTGAGGTCTATTGGATAATTTTTTTTTATCTTAGTTTATAGGCTATTGATTGATGGAAATTTTACATGCTACATTGGTTTTGGATTCACGAGTTATGTAGTTTTGTGGCTTAGATACCCATTGGTTGTAGTTATGACTAAGATGTGGACTATCTATATTGAGAAGTATTTGTAATATTTATATTATCAATTATTTGACCTTGTAAATGCTAATTTAAGTATTGATATGTTATATTGAGATGAGGGGATGAATGATTAGAGTACATAGATAGTTGGTTATTGGCAATAGTAATGTTCATGGTTGTTTGTTATGATGTCAAGGATAGCTTTGTTACACAATTGAGTGTGAAATTTTGATCATAGTCTTTGGTGTCATTTTAAATTATTTTCTTCGAGATCTTGGCTCAAATTTAATCTATAGAGGTTTTTGTATTCTATTAGAGTGTGTGTGGATCATGGGTGATATTCCTTTAGGATATGGTTATCATATTAATTCCATGGATGAATTAGTATCATGGTTTAGTGGGAGAATTTGTAGTAATAGATTCATCACTTGGGGATGTATTCAATATTTTTAGTGGTTGTATATGTCATACAAATAATCTTTAATCATTATTATCATATATAGTTACATTACTTTGCCATATTGAACATCACTGATAAGAGTATAGTGTCACAATACACCTTGTGAAAATTTCTCAATTACACATTGCATTCAATACATTTATGACAAAATCCATGATAGAGATTTTATGATGATGATATTAGGGATGTAAATAATGAAGTGTTAACAATTTTTGGGTTGAATTCTAGAATAATTTGGTTGAATGGGATTGTGGCATGTAGACATCTACATGGCACACAAATATCCTGATAAAATCTAAGATTCAAATGGGAGTATCTTGCACAATTTTTTTGTGATGTGTGTCCCAACTCTCAAATATGACCGTAATGGCTATTTACTCCTAATTCAAAAACAAAAATAACTTTTATTCCTCATTTATAGAGGTTTCTTGTGAATTTTTAACTTCTTTCTATATATCTCTCTCTTAACAAAACTCTGTCAAAATACTTTCACATCTTAGAGATTTATAGTAACAAAACTCTATTAAAATACTTTCACATATCACATCTTGTCATGTCTATCATCTTGAGAGAGAGACTACAACTATTGGTAACATTGTCATATTTATATTTCAAACAATATTTTCTATTTTTATGTTTATATGATCTCATCTAGTGTCTTTTTATCATGATCAAGGTTCTCCTCCATAGCAAGGTTTGTTACAATCAAACATCTTTTTACTTTTTTTTTGTCTTTTGATCTTTTTTTTCTATTCAAGGAGGTGGAAATACAAAAGTGGGAATTTTATGTAGGAAAAATCCTATACAACCCTAACAATTTTCTCTATCTCCATGTGTCTAGGTGATGAATAGTTTTGATGAGCAGATAAAATTATTCTCTAGCTCACTTTTTGGGCTCCATCCCTATAGAAAACAATGTATACTTGTAGATGTCATTTATGAGACATTCTTGTCTAAGGCTAAGAATTCACCTAAATTTTTTTTTATATTGTTTATTTAGTTCTTTCCAATTCTATAAACTAAAAATTTTATCACTAGCTATCTATGAGTTATTTGACACTTTTAGTTACATCTATTATTAAGAATCACTTACAATTTAGTTTTAAATACTTCTACTTCTAGTTCACTTGAGATATGTTAGTTGATGTAGTTGAGAGCTATTTTCTCCTTAAGATCTCATTATCTTGATAGCAAAAAATCCCCTCCTCTAGATTTGGTGAACCCAACATGCATGCCTCATGTCAAATATTTTTGTTAATATTTCAATGCCTTTGATAGTTTCTTCTCAAAGTAGATTTTCAATATGCTAGAGGATGCCCTAGATGATTTCCTAGAGGCATATCTCTCCATTTGAAAACTTATTATGCAAAATCCACCCTTAGAATATCCTACCTTGTTGGATGACAGTTTTATAAATGTAATTATAGTCTTTGTTGTCCCTAAAAGGCCTAAGGGACCAATAATTTATGTGACTCTAGCTAGTCCTTATATGAAGAGAATGGATTATATTTATAGTGTTACACTTAGTAACAATCCTTCATATCTCTATGCAAGATACACATAATTTAAAACTTCTTCCTATAATTCAATAGCTTATACTTATAATACTAGAAGGAATAAATAAATTGTTGATCAACCTACTTCCTTATCACCTGCTCAATAAAATCTTCCCTAAGTAGCTAAATCTCTAGTCAAGAAACAAAGTTAGTA
This sequence comes from Sequoia sempervirens, assembly GCA_007258455.2. Lineage (NCBI taxonomy): Eukaryota > Viridiplantae > Streptophyta > Pinopsida > Cupressales > Cupressaceae > Sequoia > Sequoia sempervirens. The sequence continues at coordinate 13,110 of VDFB02089715.1, forward strand.
TAATATCTTTGAGTAACTTTTTGTTATTCCCACCAAGGTCTCATTTTGGTACTTTCTTCAGAATATATTGGTTTATCAAGGTATCCTTTAGGAACCTATCCAAAAGATTATTCTGTCCTCTTCTATTAGGCTAATGGATGTGAATGCACTGATAGATCGTATTCGAGTGGATTTTCCAAATATTACATTCTACCCACATGAACTCTTGCCTCCTAAAGTGAAAAATCATGTAAATCCATTAATGATAATTATGTATGTTAATAACATTGACATTAGGTGAAATCTCATTAATATTGATTCAACACTTAATGTTAATAGTCTTGATCAGCTACTTAAGGTAAAATTTGATTACAAATCCCTTACTAAATCTTCTTTATTTATTTGTGGTTTTGATAACATTGGTTGACAATCTTGGGGAACTATTATTTTTCCCCTAAATATAAGACTAATCACCATTTCTACCTTCATGTATAATATGTTAGGACCTTTAGCATATGATCTTGTCTTGGGTAGACCTTGGATTCATTCTTTAGGAGTGGTCACTTCCAACCTTCATGGTTTTGTTGTTTTTTTTTTGAAATCAGGTAGTTATAATCAAGGCTAACCCTGATGTTATGCACCTATTTCAACTGGAAAGAATTGGCCATACTTGAGTTCTACCTACCTTTCAAAATTATATTCCATCGTTATCTTCTAATGTGTTGACGTATACAACTATGATATCCCTTGTAAAAGATACCCTTGCAAATAATATCCTTAAAGAAGATCCTCCTATAAAAGAAATCCCTAATTCTACTCTCTCTACTTCTCCTAAATTGAATGCATGGTTAATTGATTATTGGAATTCCTTAAACTTAACCAAATCTTATATTAGGGAATATGAAGTAGATCAATTCCCCTTTATATTCCAAAAGTCTCATTCACCTCTACTAAAGTGGGTGATTATTCCTTTGTAAGGTAGGCTGATACATATAATATTGATTATGCCCTCTATACTAATTCTCATACTTCTTAGGAGTTACAATCATGTTATGGGATAGGTTTTGATATTTTTTCTAAATATAGTTATGGAGGTAAAGATTGTGGTTATGATGAACAATGTATTAAAGTCCTTTTAGAATTTGATTTGTATGGCTCTAAGACATGGCATAGATATTGCCCAAAAATATCTAAGGACAAATGATGGTTGAATGTCAATATGTTTCGATTGAGCTTCTTCCTCTTAAACTTATTTATTTGAAATATATATTAAAAGTGAAGTAAAGTCTAAAGAAGTTCCTCTAGATATTTTTCTTTAGAGAAATCTCTAGAAGAATTCTTAGGTGTCTATTCTAATATTTCTTCTTATCACCATAAGCATTGATTCCCATATTGCTTGAATAGTCAAGCATGCTTTAGAGAGTCTATTTGTACTATTGATGAGAAAGCTTCTTTAGGTCATGATGATGAGAACACATCTATGCTACATCTTGAATACTATAGTACTCTTCTTAAGGGAGATACTTATGATGTCCTCATGGATCTAAAGTCTTCTATAAAGGTAATTAATATTGGAAATTTCCTTTCTTAAGAAGAATATAAATTGCATTCTAAAACAAAGAAAAGATAGGTTGCAGATCAAAATAGGATTATGAACCACCCAATGACCTATTTTCCTTCTATTTCATTAGGAAATGAGATACACACAGTGAAAGGACTATAAACCTTGTAGATACTCAAGTCCAAATGTGAATCTACTAATTTCATTTTTTTGTAAGGATGAGGGTCCTAATTAAAAAAAACTTTGGGAAGAAAGATTCAAAATAGAAACCTAACTCCAAAATGCAATGTAGAACTTGGATCTTGATGATTAAACTCAATAATCATGGAAATAGAAATCAAATTATAGATTAGAGAGAGGAAGGAAGGTATGTACCACTCACCAAAAGTGGTTTGTTGAAGCTAACCTATGACTCATTTTACTAGGAGTGAATGGGTCCTAGTTTAGGTTTTTTTTGTATCTTTTGGGAACATATAAAACACATTTGAATCTCTCAATTTACCCATGTTTCAAGTTTAGAGTGCAGGAAATAAATTATGTAATTAAGCTTCTGTGAGATGACAACTTTCTTAACAACTTTTGACAACTTTTCCAAATTTTCTTTTGAAGAGATCTTCAAGATATCTTCCACCTAAATCTGCAAAAATAAATCAAGAGGGATTTTTTTTTGTTTATGGTGAATGGGGGTTTACCTTGGTCAAACCCTATTTTGGTAATTAAACCTTGAAATGAATAAAATCATGAAAATAAGGATGAATGAGAAAAGGAATGTCACAACTCACCACACCCTTGAATGAACCTTAGAATGTAAATCTGCAACTAGCATGAAATGGCTTCAATGTATGTAGATCTTGATCTTGAAACTTGATTTGAAAAAATGACTTGAATGCTTGAATAGACCATGAACACTACATCAACATATTAGCTCAAACAACATGCATAATGCAAGAAGACATTGACATGATAATAAGATCTTGATTACTGCAATAATTCTTCAATAAATCTACTCTTGAATGCCTTGAAATGCTCTTATGAAAATGCTCTTATGATAGCTTTAATTTTCTAGGTGAAAATTAGTGAAATGACCTTATATGTATACATATGTAACATTAATTTCATAAAATTTAAATAACACAAGTCAAAATGTGAATATGGGTTTGAAATCATTACAATACTACCAAAAACATAATTAAAATTTAGTCCTAGGTCTATGTGAGGACCCATTCAGCAATGGGAAAATGGGTCCTAGGTCACTCACATGGGCAACACATTGCTCAATGATAAGTGTTTTATTTAGGAATTAGTGAATGCTAGGCTTCCTCTTTGAAAAATATGATTAATTAGGCCTGGATTTGAGTTAAATGGTCCAATTAAGGAAAATTGACCTCAATTAATTAAGGGGGCCCTAAATAAGTGTGAAAGTGTAAAGAGGTACACTTTACAACACCACATTAAGGCACAATTAAGTTAATTTGAACTAATAAGGCCCTAAACTTAATGTTAATATATAAAATACATATTACAACACTAAATAAAGGCATAATTTTAAAATTCATTTTAATATTAATTCCCAAATTAAGTGTTAAAAGGGATACTCTTTCCTACAGTACATTTATCCCCCACTTTAGTGAGAGGATGATCCCATGTAAAACTCACACTAAAGTATACATTCAAGACACATATATATGTTGCAATCACAAAGATAATCAATCATACAACATTAAAGACCTTAAGAAAAGTGTATGAGGATCAAGATTCTACTATCCAATGCAATGTGGAACATGCCCCAACTATTTGTATAGGGAAAGGGGATTGATCAAGACTTAAATATCGAACATGATTTAGAACAAGTCTTGACTATTTGTCCAAAAATGTTTACAAGCAAAAATTGATGCCCACTATGTAAATGCCAATGCACAATCACTCCAGTCTAATGGAACCTCAAGCCATTCACTAGGTGATCCCTTAAGAAAAGTAGCTTAGTGAGAAAGTCAGGTGAGGTCTACAAGCTCTCATTATACTAACCATACCAAACCTATCCCTTTGATAACTCTAATAGGGCACCATAAAACAAAATAAAAAAATTGAGATTTAAAAGGTTAACAAGTTGTATTATGATAAAAACTTATGAAGAAAACTCAAATAAATATTTGTTCAAAAGGGCTTTGCTTAATTCGTGTAGGGTCTCTTCTTAGGAAAACATCATGCCTAGTGTATCCAAGTGACCTGACAAGTATAGGATAAGAGAATCACAATGTGTAGCATCACCACTAAGAGGAAAGCCATACACTAAGAGATATCATGCTCTCAAAGGACATCAAATCCAATGTAACCACCAAGAAAAGGACACATCACAAAAGAAAGTAAATAAAAAAAACAAACATGAGGATTTTAAAAATTTCCACAATAATAATACCAATATATGCCCCTAGTTTAAATAAATGTACACCATTATTGTGAGAAATTGCTTTAAATTAGAAAATAATCAATAGTAAACAATAAAGAAAATATGATAACTTATTCAAAAAGTCATATGCAAGTCATATGTTCCTAAATGAAACTAAATCATTAAAAGGAAATGAAGGGTTTTCCCCCAAAATGAAATCCCAAAACACATAAGGGATCCACAAATTTGGGGTCAGTATATCTTTGCACAATCTTGTTATAGAGATTGAAAACATCATCATTCCCCAAATACTCATAGAGCAAGAAGAATGACACATAGAAAGTTAAAAAAAGGAAAAATATTTTAGGTCAACATGTAAGAGACTTGAATGTCTTAATGCCTTGCATCATCCCCAATAGGAAAGTATAAGACAAATGGGAAGACAAATTTTAATGACATATAGAAGAATGTAGATAATATGGTAAATAAAAAGGTACACCTTTTCCTTGCTTTATTTGGGAATAATTAAAGATAAATTGGACTTCATATCACCCTCATCTAGTTTTGTGATTAGTTTTACACATCTACATTTGGTTATGGGCCATTTTAATGCTAAATAAACCTAACCTTTTCTTAATTTGGTGTTGTAACATTTATTTATTTACACCTTCACATTAAATCTAGGAGGCTTGTAAACTAAGTGGACCTAATCTAGTGTTGTAATGTGTTGTACATTTTCACATTGGATTTAGAACCCTTTTAAGATAAAAATGCCAATTTTTTCCTTAATTTTATGTTGTAAAGAGTATTTATTTACACATTCACATTAAAAATTGGGCCCCCTTACGTTTATTACCTTTATATAATCATTAATAGGCCCTTATGACCACATATTATGCATCCCAAAGCATATTTTAATCAAAATGTTGACATAGACCTCATATAAACTTAATTTCTTGACTGCCCGACATTCTCTCTCTTCAAATAGGTCTTGTGGGACTCATATGCCACCTTGTTCATATGAATCCCATCTAGGTGGGACCCATACACCACTGGTGGAATATGAGTCCTATTTGGCCTATTTTTTAAGTGTTTGAGTGAGAAAAACTAGGTTTTAAGTTCAAATTCCATGTATTTTTCCTATGGGGCCTAGTACATGGGATATTAGATGGATTTCCTATATAAACAAGCTTTCAAATCATTATTTCATATATTCCTACATGTTATCAAGTCAAGTACTCAAGAGTTAAGCATTCAAAGATTTTAAAAGATCATCAAGAGAGCATTCAAGAACATTTTTAAGGCATTCAAAGGCATAATTCTTCATCAATTATTGCAAAAATTCAAGATCCACCACATCCCAATATTATCAAGCATCAATAATGTTATTGAGCTAGTATTGTGATGTTGTATCAAAGATCCAAGATTAATTATTGTTCTACACTTATCTAAAGATCTAGATCTACATCTTGCCTAGTCATTTCATGTTAGATTGTAGATTTACAAAACATCATTTACAAGAAATAATTCAAGGTATCATTATTCATTTTTCATGTCCTCATTTCATTTTCTCATCATTTGGTTTAATTATGTAAAAGGCGTTTGGCCAAGGAAAACCCCTATTCACTAACAATCAACAAGTTTTTCTCCTCTTTACATGTGTGATTGTAGATCTAGGTGTCTTGGAGCATGAAATATCATTGAATATTAGGTTACAAGCTTAGAGAAAGTTGTTGGAATTGTCCCCTCATTTGAAATGTTGTAATCTTCACTAAAAAGTCACCTACATCCCCGAAGTTAGGATTTTAGATCTAAAAATTAATTAGGACTAGGAGAGAGTAGATATTGAAGACTACGCTTAGACTTTGAAGTTCTAGAAAACCCTGACTAGACTCATATGTTACTCCTAGTGTACAAGTCCTAGTTTAGGTCATTTTTTTTTTGCAGTTTCAGATACCCTTTTTCTAGAAACTAGTTCTTGCATAGGAATCTAGATCTAGAACTGATACATCCAAACTGGCATATCAATTCCACTAGGCCTAAATTTTAGCTTATTCAACATTTTAGGCCTCCATTCAATATCTCTCGGGTTT
>VDFB02089716.1:0-37372 GCA_007258455.2 Sequoia sempervirens
AAGGATACTTTTTGAAACTTCCATGCATTGCTAATCTAAAAGGAAAAGTCTTTTGCCTAATCTATATGCAGCCATGCTTTTGACATTGTCAAAAAGAGCAAATATGGACACCATCGATAAAAAAAAATTATATTAACCAAATAGCCATGTACACATACACCAATATATGTTGATATAAGTATAAAATATAGTTACAAAATAGCCATATAGGCTTACGAGAATGCCATATAGGCATACAATGTCAAATATATCCAATACAAGATATGTACAAAATTGCCATGTCTAGGCATACAACAAAGGGCTTTGGAATAAAAATTCATTTCTCTCCATGCTCTGGAAATAAATTCGTTCCCTTTGTTTGGCGATCCAATGGCGATAATTTTGTCACTCATTTTTGTTGTGCTCGAGGAGTGCTCCTACTGCTCCTCCTACAGTTTAGCTCCTAGTGAAGTTTTAACTGTTACAATAAGAAGTAAAGACATTAATATATAGAAATTATATATTTAACAAAATAATCACTTATGACCATCTCATGATCACTCTCCATGATGGAAATATTTGCATGTCGATGCTAAGGCATGCTCAAGCCCTATATAAACCATCCAAAGAGGAATTAAACCGTGAATCAATAATGGTTTGATTTTTCACTAGAACTAACATCTATAACAATGAATGTAAATTGAAATTTAGTAATTTGCCTCATACCTCCTCTATTAGAGCCATGGAGGATTGTATAGCGGATGAAACACCGATATTCATTGCCCTTGTAACATTTGGAGGTGTTTACACAACCAACATCTGAAAATAAAACAACAAATTATTCAATCACAAAAAAGTTACAATAGTGATCCACATCATGACTTATAATGTATGAGATCTAATGAACAAAATTTTGAGTACAAGTATTAAACTATATATTTTTGGTAGGCCTTGGTAGTTTGATAGGAAGACCAAGCATGATGGGGAGAAGAATACATACTCCATTGTGAAGGATGGGAAGACTTACAACCTTTCACCTCTCCTAGCAGAAGACAAGGCAAAGCATGAAGGGCCTAGTGTTTTCATGGTGGGTGAGAAGGAGTTCATGAAGACCTTGAAGGAAGGAGGAGGAAGAAGATTCTTCCTGATTATGAAGCCAAAAAGTGAAGCAGATCTTCCCACAAAGAAGAAGGAAGATGCACCAAAGGAAGTCTAAGAGTTGTTGGAAAGGTACAAGGACATAACAGTGAATGAATTACCTAGTTCCCTACCTCCCATTAGGGATATAATCCACCATATTGATCTGATTCCAAGGGCTACATTGCCCAATAAGGCTACATACAAGATGACACCTGCTCAAAATGAGGAGATTGCAAGACAAGTGCAAAATTTGATGGAAAAAGGGCTAGTGAGGAAGAGTTTGAGCCCATGTGTTGTTCCTATTGTCCTAGCACCAAGGAAGGATGGGAATTGGAGGCTTTGCACTGATTCAAGAGCCATTAATAGGATCACAATCAGATATAGGTTCCTGATGCCAAGAATGGAGGACCTCATGGATTGTCTATCAGGAGCATCTTAATTTTCCAAGATTGATCTAAAGAGTGGGTACCATCAGATAAGGATCAGAGAGGGGGATGAATGGAAGATAGCTTTTAAGACTAATGAAGGGCTCTATGAGTGGTTGGTGATTCCCTTTGGGTTATAAAATGCCCCTGGTACATTTATGTGCCTTATGAATGAGGTATTGAGACCTTTCATTGGAAAGTTTGTTGTAGTTTATTTAGATGGCATCCTTGTGTTTAGCAGGTCTAAAGAACATTTGAAGCACCTTGACATGGTACTAAGGAGGTTATAAGAGGAGAAGTTGCTGATCAACATGGAAAAGTGTGAATTCATGAAGGAAGAACTAGTCTACCTTGGTTTTGTCATCTCCAAGGGAATTTTGAAGATGGATCCTTCAAAGGTGGATGCTATTCTTACTTGGCCAACACCAAAATCCATGGGAGATGTGAGAAGATTCCATGGACTTGCAAGCTTTTATAGAAAGTTCATCAAGAACTTTAGCCAAATTTGTGCACCAATCTTGGACACCATCAAAGGATGTAACAAAGGTAAGTTTTCTTGGACCAATGAGGCTGATAAAGGGTTTGAATATTTGAAAATGAGACTTAAAAAATAGCATATACTTGTGCTCCCTGATTTTTATAAAGTTTTTACCATTGAGTGTGATGCTAGCAATCAAGCAATAGGGGTTGTTTTGAGCCAAGAAGGTAGATCGGTTGCATTTTACTGTGAGAGGTTGAATGAATCAAAGAGGAAGTATTCTTCCTATGATTTGGAATTGTATGCTATGGTCCAAGCGCTCAAAAATTGGAGGCACTACTTGTTACCTAAAGAATTTGTTGTTTATACTGATAATCATGCCTTGAGTTTTTTGAATGCACAGGACAAACTCAGTCATAGGCACATGAAGTGGGTAGAGTATTTGCAAGCCTATACTTTCACAATAAAGCATAAGAAGGGCCAAGAAAATAAGGTGGCATATGCTCTCAGTAGAAGGGCACTTGTAGTGCAAGAGATCCAACTCCAAAGCATGGGGGTTGAAGCATTGAAGGATATGTATCATGAAGATTCAGATTTCAAGGAGGTATACAATGTTTGTGAGTAGCATTTGAATTATTTTCATGGTGAATTCTCTGAATTTTTATTGCATAATGGTTTTCTCTTCAAAGGAAGCCAATTGTGTGTGTGTAAATGCTCAATGAGGGAGAATATCATAAAGGAGAAATGCAGTGGGAGTCTTGGAGGTCACTTTGGCCTTGACAAGACCTTGGAACAAGTTAGGAGATTTTACTATTGGCCAAAGTTGTAGGTGGATGTGAGAAGGTATGTGGAAGGCTGCACAATATGTCAAAGGGAAAAGGGAACTTCAGCAAATGTAGGACTCTATCAGCCACTTCCCATTCCCCATAGATCTTGGGAGTGTGTAAGTATGGACTTTGTCTTGGGGTTTCCTAGAACCCAAAGAGGTTTTGATAGTATCTTTGTGGTAGTTGATAGATTTAGTAAGATGGCACATTTTCTTCCTTGAAAATGCACCAATGATGCATCTCATATAGCAGGTCTCTTCTTTAAGGAGGTTGTTAGGATACATGAACTTCCTTTAAGCATTATTTCTGACAAGGATTCTAAATTCATTGGTCACTTTTGGAGGACATTGTGGAAGAAACTCAAGGCAAAAATCTGTCCTTTAGTTCAACATACCATCCACAAACGGATGGAAAAACTGAAGTGGTGAATAGATCATTGGGAAACCTCTTAAGATTCCTTACCAAGGAGCATGGACAAGCTTGGGATCTGATTTTACCTCAAGCTGAATTTGAATATAATCACTCCATGAATAGGAGCATTCATAGAATACCTTTTGAGGTAGTCTATGGCATGCACCCTATAGGGGTCTATGAACTAAGAGATATACAAGGAGTTGCTAAGAGAAGTGCTCAACTCAAGGTGAGGACTTTGTTGTTACAATTAGGGATATTCATCAACAAGTGAAGGAAACCCTTCAAAAGAATGTTGAGAAGTATAAGGAAAAGGAATTTTTAAAGAAGAGGAATGTCCAATTCAAGGTTGTAGACTTGGTGATGGCACACTTGAAGAAGGATAGACTTCCAAAAGGAAAGTATACCAAACTCATGATGAAGAAGATAGGACCTTGCAAGGTGGTCTACAAGTTTTGCCAAAATGCTTATGAAATAGAGCTACCTCCTAGGGTGGCAATCTCTCCTATCTTCAACATTTCTAACTTGTATCCTTTCAAGGCTTCTATGAATGCAGGTGATGGAGTAGGTACAATAGCAATGGAGGATGAAGATTGGGTGAAGGAACTACCCCCCATCCAACCTATGACTCTTGAATGCATCCTAGACACCAAGGAGACAAAGAAGACTAGAAGGAAGGTTTACAAGGAATACCTAGTCAAATGGAAAGGTCTACCTGAAGAGGATGCAACATGGATGTTAGAAAATGATATTAAATAGCATGAAACTACTATAGAAGACCTGATCTCAAAGAGGACTTGAGATCTTTTTCTTGCTTGGGAGTATGGTGCAGGAGCACCCATGGGTCTAAGGGACCTAGAATAATTTTTCATGTTTTGTTTCTTGGTTTATGGATGGAATAAGGTCTTATGGACCATTTCAATGCTTTGTAGTAGGTCTTCTAGGTTTTTGGTTGAGTTTTTGGTCTTGGTGATCAACTTCTTTGTACAACAAGGTCTCCATCCTCCTTTATAAGTCTAGTGCATCTTGGAAAAATAAGGAAAAAGGATGCCTTGTTGTATCTAGACACCTGAGGGGAGTCACCTTACTTTTTGACAAGGTTTTAAATGCCTTTGACACATTTTGGAAGGCTCTTTGTGGTCAAGTTGGTAGAAGTTGCTCACATTGCCTTAACTAGGCAATTAGAAGTCAAAGCATGAGATTAGTTGTTTTCCAACATCTCTCTTTTCAAAAGACAGTTGCAAGAAGTTTGAGGGAGTTTGTAAGACTTCAAATATGCCTCTCTTGGTCGAGGCAAGGTTGATGTTGATGTTTTGAAGAAGTTTCAATAAGAAGTTTATTGTTTTTCCTCTATTTTTATGAAGAATTTTTTGATCCCATACTTGGTACGGACTGTATGTTCACTTTCATGCTCCAAGCCCATAATAGTTGGATAGGTAATTAAATAAGCTTTCCTTTGGCATTGGAGTGGTGAAATTTCATTGAGTATCAAGGGAGATATTCCAATTTCTCTATCGGGTGGTCTAAAAACCCTTAAAATCAAGGTTTTGGGTGAAAAATGTATATTTCTTCCATTCCCACATTGTAAAATTGCTAAATCTCAGTGGGATGGAAGATATAAGGCTGTACTATCATTTCCTCAATGTTTTGGAGAGAGGAAGGCTCATTGTTGGAAGTTGTGCATGAATTTTGGCTTTGACATCTCTATGTGGCAAGCATAATTGACAAGCAAAAAAAATGAGTTTTTTCTTGATTTTGAAGAATCTGTTTAAGAGGCACTTAGGAATGGTGGAAATAGGTGTGGAGAACCTATAAGAGTCTGAATTTGGGCTTTGGGGTGAAGGGGAGAGCCTAGATAGTCAAGACCTAGGTGTAGGTCTGTGAATTAGGCCTTTTGGAGCAGCGGTAGAAAGGGCCATTGTGAGTGATGTTTTGGCAGTCAAGAGGAAGGGTTTTGGAACCTTGTAGGGGTCCATCTTAGGGGTCTAAATCCATAGGTTTGGTGTCTTAACAGTCTTCCTTGTGTTTTTTATTTTGACTGTCCTACCGGGCAAGGGTTGCAAGCCTTAAGAGAGAGTGAGGTCTAAGTCACCATAGTGATGGGTGTTTGTTGAAACATAAATGCTAGAGGGTTTTTAAACCTTGTTTTGACTTAATGAGACATGATCCAAATGTTTTCAAGCTTTGTGAGTGGTCTAAGTTGTGAACACTACATGTGTGGGGTTGATCTCTTAAAGAATAGTGGAGTTTAGGACTCATGAGAGTATTTGAGAGAAGCATTCAGTGGAGTGACTTTGCCATTTGTGATTGTGAGTTTTCCTTCCCTGCCACTCTGCATCATTTCTAAAGCTTATGCAGGCTATTTCCATGGTGTTTGTGGTGGTGGTAGGAGTATTTAAGGTTTGTAAGTACCTTATACAATAAACCCTCCTTTGTAGGGCTTGATTTGTGCATAGAATAAGCTTAGTCAATAAACATGATGTGAGTAATGTCTTGGAAGTCAGATGAAATGATTGAGGTGTAAATGGTTTATTGTAGTATCTTGGTCTTGAGGAACTAGTTGGTAAAAGTGAAAATTTGGTGAGTTGTTTAAGGAATTGAAAGATTCGGAGCTCTATCAAGTTTTTGCTTTCAATTCATTTAAATTGAAGATGACAAAGGTGTTTTAGGATCTGATGGATATAGGTTGTAACATGAAAGATTGGTTTTTGGTTATTTTGCCTAGGTAAAGAAAATTGAGTGGAAGGGTGCCTTGGTGAATGATGAAAGAGTGGATTGTTTAGTGACTCTAATTAGGTTTCTTGTGCATGGATCAGTCATTTTTGTTGATAAATAAGATGTTTGAAGCTTGAGGATGATAAGAAGAAGTATTGAAATGAGTTGGCTTGTTGTTGCCTTGTGGTTTGCAAATGAAACAATGTGATTTTTGATGAAAAGAGAGAAATTTTAGTTGCTTATTCAATTTGATCTTCTAATTCAATTGGGTCAGATGTTGGTGTAGGAGCACCTAGGTCATCAAATACTTTTCAATTTTACAAAAGGGATGAGTGTTCAAATTTGTATTCAGCCAATCACAAAAGGTCATGGAAAAATGATGTAAAGCATGTTCAAGGTCATATGAGGTCTTATTTGAATGTATTTAAGGTTATGGGTAAGTTCTAGGTGGTCAAAGTGGGAAAATGCAAACAATGCAATAATGTAATATTGTTAAAAGTTGTTAAATTGACAAAAACAAGGAAATCAGGCATATTAAGGGTTAAAAGGGGTAGTTTCAATCGATGGAAAGAAAATTATGGAAAATGAAATATATTTATAAGGCATGTAAAGGCGAGAAAAAGTAGAAGTTTGTGTTCTTGTAATTATTTTGAAATAAAAATTCCATGTCTCTGAGTTTGCAGCATTACTCTGGATTGTTTTGTTTTCTTGTGTTGGTAATTTAGGAACACCCAAAGTTAAATCATAGTGTGAATACATGTAAAGAGGAGTTAGTTTCCAATTTCAAGAGTTGGACTTGGTTAGCTTTAGGAAACAAAAGAATAAGAGGCAGTTTTCATTGCCCAATAGAGTCCTTTTAGAAGCAAGTTTGAGAGTCCAATAGGGTTTTTCTTCACTACTCCACCAATGTAGGTCAAGTAAATTGGTGGAGTAGGTTAATTTTAGTATGTTTTTCATGTTTTGGTGATTGTAAGTGCAGGGAAAAGCAAGAATACCATGGTGGAGTTGTTGCTACACTGGAAAATAAAGGATTTTCCTACACAAAGTGATGCTACAGCCATGGATCATGAATAAATAAAGCATGCAGAGGCTTGGAAATGATGTAGAAGGTCTTGGAAGACATAAAAAATCATGTTCCAGGTGGTGGCCAGAGAAATAAAGGTTTGCAAGAGTATTTTTCACAAAACCCTCCTTGATTTGTGCTTTTACACCCTATAAACGAGGGTTTATTGGATCAAAACATTTTCATGGTTTTCAATCCCTATAAATGGTGAAATCTTGAGTTATAAGACATGCTTGAAGACTGTTTTGAGGTTTTGAGTGATTTGGAATGGTTTTGAAGGGGTCTCCTTTGTAAAACAGGCCTAATCTACTAGCCTTTCTTTAGAGGACAGTCTGAAATATAATGATTTTATTTATGTCAAATGTCTAAGACTTTGATATGTTGTGATGTGTTGGAAAGTGTTTCTAAATGTGCATTGAGTTTTCTAGTAAGCTTTGAGATAGGAATGTAACTACCCAATTCAATGGTTGACAGACCTACTAGAGGAATATGATATTATCTGATCAAAACAAAGATGTTTGTTTAAACAGTGGAAAGGATAATATTGAGTGCTTGGTTACTATAAAACTAATGATATGATTGATGTTACTAAATTTGGTTAAGGTGTATAAGACAGGTTTGGTGACTTTGATGGTTGGATGGGTGAGTATTATGAAGCCTTTTGAGCAAATTGGTGATTAACCACAGGATGATAATCAATATTTTGTTGTAGCAGGAGTTTGTAACCTGTAAATAGACTACTGCAGTCAAAATATGGTGAGTACAGTGCTTGATAATGGATTGATAACAATGAGGAATGGTTTAGTTGGTTTGTTTCCTTGGTGAATAAATGAAAGGATGAATTGTTCAAGTGTCAATAACTAGGTTTATGTTGTTTTTATGGTGGTTGAGAATGATGTGAATCTAATTGATTAAGTTAAAGTTTTCTTTAATATGGTTTTTGCTTTGAATGAGTCAATTGGAATACTGATTAGTGGAATGATGAATGATGGCCTATGAAATGCCTAAGAGAATTTGAGTGGATTTTGGTTGAATGTGTAGACACCTAAATTTGGACAGTTGATTTATCCAAATTTATCCCTTTTCATCTAAGCTTCCCCTTATCTGCATTAATTAAGTAATATCACTATTATTTAATTAATCCCTCTAAAGTTCTTCTAATCCCTAAGGTATCTAGTTAAATAATTAAATACCTTCCCCCTTTCATCAAATGAATTAAATAAATATGACATTTATTTAATTCCCTCATATGTCACATCCTCCATCATTTTTATCTAATTCTAATCCATCTTCTAATCTCATCATTAGGGGTGTGCACATGTCTAATCCTTGATTAGGATGTGTCACATCCTCCAACTTTTGCAAGTTGGCCTCTAATCTCTCTTAGCCACTTAACCCTCCTCTAATCCTTCATTAACTAACCTAATCAACCTCTCAAGGAATTTTTAATTCCTTTTATCCTTCCAAGGAATATTAAATTATTTTTTCTCTTCCCCATGTGATCTTTGACTTGTCACATCAAGTCATATGTGAAATCTAACCCTCTTCTAATCTATCATTAATTATTCTAATCAAGTACTTGCACAACCTTAATCACTTAATCAAGTCAACCCTATTAAAAGCTTTCTCTTTTTGAACAATGCATCTCCATTCCCCATGTGAATTTTTAATTAATCCCCCAATGCATTCAAGGGAATTTTAAATTCCTTCTCTCTTCCCCATGAGAATATTTGAGGAATTTTTAATTCCCCACTTGTCCTCTCACCCACATGGGGACAAGTACCTCCTTTATGAGGAGATCATGTCCCAATGCCAAGATACTATGTACCCTCTCCATGTCATGTACTATCTCTCCACCTCATGTACACATCATCCCTTTTAAGCCATATCACATGCCACATGTCAAGATGTGAGGGCTTGTGAGTTCTCAACTCACCTTAGCCCTACATCTTGATCTTGGTGGCTCAATCTTGACCGTCCATCTCCCTAGAGATTTCCAAAATCTCTATAAATACCCCCTCTTTTCTCTCATTTTGGGGGAGATCATACATTGTAGCCAAACTCTTGCAAAAAAATGTTAGAATCCATACTTAGCCATTTTCATGCTTGCACTCACTTGTATTCACCTTCATATCATCATCTAGCTTGCATCTCTTGCCATCCAAGGAGCACACAACACCGAAGATCGAAGGGCCAACCAAAGGATAAATTCAACACAAGGTAAAAGGTTTCATTTGTTGTTTTTGTTTTGTGTTGATTCCAACTAGGCTAATCTTGAGGTGTAGGTTGTTCTTAGTGGTATTTGCATTACTTTGTTTGCTACTCGTTTTCTACCACCCAAATTTGACCTATCACAGAATGAAAAGTAGATTTCTAATGAAATTATATTTGATCTTCTCATGATTCTATTTGGGATTGAAATCCCTTGAAGAAATGATGTTGATGGTGTTTGTTGGATGCTCTGCATCAGATGTACCCTAATGATTGAGTGTTTTGATATGATGCTCTGCATCACTAATTGCCTTGTCTATGCTATTGCTTACTATTATGGTTTCAAATATTTTTTCCAAGCATCCATAGTTTGTCGTGTTGGTGCACCTTTGCAAGCACATGCCTCCATGTGAAGTAATTGCATCGTGCTGCTTATGTTGACTTTCTAAACAACTATATTGTACAGTTAAAATTTTTTCATCTATCAACATCTAGTTATTAGTTATGGAATTTGAAGTAATGCTTTGAGTTTGAATGATGTGTAATGTAACGTAACCAACAATATGAACATAAACTACACAAATCTATTAAGTAGAATTCATTAGTTAAGTTCTCTTTATTCTATTACCTCCATGTATGTTTGAGTGAATCCACTGGCACTAGGAGGTGTTTGCTTGAAATTGCCAATATTAGCCTATTCAACATCCAAAATCACATGTATTAAAATACCATTTGTAAAACAATGCTATTAACATGTAATAAATTTATAATTGTTTAATAGTTACATACCCCACTAATAGGTGTATTGCAGAAATAAGTAGGTGGAGGACCGGTGTATCCAGTCTCAACACTATGACCCTGCAATTTTATTAAAATAATAAAACTAAATTAGTTAATCATGCATTTTAGAATCAAAATTTAATAAATTAAATTCAATGAACATGTTGACTTTTACCCGACTATCAATGCCATATGTACAATGCAAAATGTCAATCGTCCTCTCCATCCCCGTTGCAGCATACGGATCTTGTGTAGCAGCATATTGATCCTGTGTAGTAGCATACAGATCTTGCGTAGCAGCA
Source organism: Sequoia sempervirens (assembly GCA_007258455.2). NCBI lineage: Eukaryota > Viridiplantae > Streptophyta > Pinopsida > Cupressales > Cupressaceae > Sequoia > Sequoia sempervirens. Next base: position 10,332 of record VDFB02089716.1, read on the forward strand.
TACAGATCCTACATAGCAGCCTCCTGAGTGTCGCTGGGGTCATATGAACAAGTCGCCCTGCAAGATTGACACACATGGGTTCGAAGGCCACCACCCAAAGACTCCTCTAGATGGCGCTATACAATAGGGCTAGTATGATGGATGACACTCTGGGTCAAAGTGTTGATCGCCTGCAATGTCTCTACATTGGCACTTTCGTTCGCAATGGCAGGCATAACAATGTGCTCACGAGGCGGCCTAGCGAGAGGTCGTCTCCCTTGCCGCATAGGATTCATATGTGCACCGGGCCTATCTTGAGCTGACCCCCCACCTCTCCCTTGGAACTCCTTCATATCAAAATAATTTGAGATTTGGTTCAATACTAACTCACTATATAGTTTCCTAAGAAAATATTGGGGGACTTCACAATTGTTGCACGGTGGGTAATCAAAGACCAAGTACCACCTATCATAAAAACGGTTCCTAATCTCTTGGTGGTGGCACCAATGAATATGAAACCTCTTCGCATTGAGGCTAAGATTTTGATTTGTTCTAGGGTCAGTGAATAAAGAGCACAAATCACCTTTAGTAATTTTTAAATCTTTTACTTGTTTATATGATAGTTTATCTGCATAATATGCCCTAGTTGCTTGCCTCCTATCTTGCCATCCCGTTATTTGTTGGGTTATTGAATCTACATTTTTTAACATCTCTTTCGTTGAATTTGCTAGTGTCATTCTTTCTACGGTTGAAGCATTTGGATCACTCAACCTACCGATAAGATCCTCAATTTGTTTTTTGTTGTTTTCAATTTCACTCCTCAAATTTTGTTGAGTGCCAGGACGGTGTTGAGTGATTGGTGGGGGAGGTTGATTTTGTTGAGGATTTTGTTAAGGAGGATTTTCCTGTTCTTCTTGTTGAGGATTTTCAAGATTTGTAGGATTACTTGCATCTCCTACAATCAACTTGAAACTAAGAAATTCAAAACAAATAGCGAACAATACTTACATCCTACACCTCTTCATCATCGTGGTGCCATCTTTGCAAATGAAAAGCAACTATTGTTGAAATTTTTTGTAGAATGCCTCCTCCTAGAATGCGAGCACCAAAATGAGGGTTTTTGGCCACGGGCAGAGCAGAAAAACAAACAAGAGAAAATGAATAGCTTTCACTTTTCTTTTTCTTTTAAAATGACATAACGTGAGTGCATTATAACACACTCGTGTTATGTCATTTTCAATCTTTTTTTGAAGTTGGCCACAAAAGTGTAATCATAACACACTCGCATTATGTCATTTTCAATCTTTTTTTGAAGTTGGCCACAAAAGTGTAACCCAACTTCATGCACCCGCCCAACTATACTATTTATAAATGAGATACGTATATTTTGCTGATCTTAAAGACCAAACGCACCCTCTAGTTCCTTCCCTCTTATACCATCCTACTTTTCATCCATATTGGGTAATGTTAATGTTCCATTGCATAGTTGAGTAATTGACATCATTAGGCAGGTATCAAGGTTCTTTGTGTATAGTCAATATACTCTAGGTTCCATGTTGTTGTTATAAACATATCGCCCTATCTCAATCATTGGTTCAACCTATAATCTTGCTATCATGTCAAAAATTTGAAGCAAATTTCTCTCAATTCAACCATAATTTATCAAATTTTTATAGAAAATTCAGCCCAAAGGGTATATAAATAATAATAATAAAAAAATGAGCCAACTCTTACCCCTTGTGAAATGTCCTATTGTTCCAATATGGTAAATTTGATATTGAACTTTGAGTCACCCCTTTTTGGCCCAAGCTTCTATTCCCTCATTTAGGTACCTACACTACCTCCTAATAATCTTCCCATATAACTCATCACTTTTTCTACTACCTCTAGGTATCATTATGGCAATAGTTGTCACTATTAAGAGCCACCAAATTTTACTATACAAATTGTTAATAAATAACTTGATCATATATAATTAGCAAACTAGGAACATTTAAAGATATCACATTTCCACAATTCATATTGATTATTGCTAGACGATTTCTGGATTTGATTGTGTAAGAGTTTTTGCATCAACGTTTCGGATCACACTCTGTGATCCATCATCAGGATAGTTGAGAGCTCACCTTGAGCTCTCAACTATCTTGATGATGGATCACGGAGTGTGATCCGAAACGTTGATGCAAAAACTCTTACACAATCAAATCCAGAAATCGTCTAGCAATAAACTAGGAACAATTCAACCTAATATTAAAGTAGTTGGGAGAGTTGAAGGCCATGTATAATTTAAACTAGGTTTAATCCTCTACTACTACAAAGAGGTCCACATCCCTAAACTAGGGTTAACTTCTAGTTGCGATTTACTAAAAAAATGTGATCTCTCTATCAATAAATATCATGGAGCCTATGTTGGATCTATGTTATATATGAGATTAATTCCATGGGCCTTGGTCAAGTTCGGGGTTGTGGATTCATCTTTTGAGCCTAGATTTTGTTGGGAAAATGTGTCTCAACCTTGCAATTACATAAGTTATTGTTGATACATAAGGTATTGTTCATACGATGACAATGGGGGGGTGTGGAGGGGTCCTCCCACCATGAGGGGTCTGATAGGATCATCCCCTGGTTGGGGGTCCAAGGGGCAGTGTGCCCTGGCAGGGGCTCGAGGGTAGTGCCCCTGGAAGCCAAATTTTATGCATACTTTATTATTGTAAATCTAAACTGTTCATCATTGTGTCTCATATCTGATAGTCAATCTTTTTGTTGGCTTGAATTTCCCTAGAAGGCAACCCTATTTTATGAGGGCATTGTATTACAAATGTGTATTGTGATGTATTTTGAGAGTCTAATAGTGGTTGTGTTACCTCTGGATCTATGGTTGGTGATACTCGTGTGAGAAGCTTTCTCTACAAGTATATTCTAATCTTTGTGATTTTTAAATAATATATTGGGTGGCTTTTTGAGTGTGGTGTTTTTCTCCCGAAAGGGTTTTCCCCACATAAATCACTATGTTGCAATATGCATGATATTTGTGTTTATTTTTGTTTAAGTTTTTGTAAATGTTAAAGATTTATAAAAATTTTGTATTATTCTCCTCTCAAGATTAGTGTAGGAATTTGTTCCGCTACCTTAGCTTCCTTACATATTCAACCTTGTATAATGGGAAATTCTATTATTTTGTTTGTTTGATTGTATTATGCCCTATTTTTCCCAATAGCTAAGGGAACAATTTTTTAATGCCTAGAAATTTTTTTCATTGAGTCACAAGGGGACATTTTCTCCTAGGTCAACCCCCAAAAATATGTGAAAAAATAAAAAATAAGCAAGGGCCCTAGATCAATGCATGCAAATTTCTTACGTTAGCATATTAAATGAAAATGATTTGCTATTAATTACTAATTTAATGCTCTAGAAAAAGAGAGGATATTTTAATTCAAGATGATATCAAATGAATGCCAATGCCCATGCCTTTAAATACTAGCACATAACATCAAAATTCATAAAATGTGTGCTTAGTCAAGTCAAGGCCAGAAAATAAAGGGTGTTAGTCAACCAATTTTTTATTTTTTATTTTTAGAAAGGTAGGGGTCAAGTTCATGATCATGGGATCCATCCTATAACCATGTAAATGACCATCAGTGGTCCAATGAGGATAAATAATAACTAGACAAAGGTAGGTGTGAGGATACGTGCAATAAATACAAGTCTTGGGAAAACATCTCAAAGTATGTGTATATAAGGACAAGGTGGTGGTTAAAAGTGTGAGGGTTTATGTATAGAGATGGTTAAATTTTAGGATAATGAGTCCAACCTCACATAGTATTGCACCATTTATCTAAATGTATACGTATTAAGGCATTTCCTCAAAATGGGCACAAAACTAAATGGAAAATGACATGGGTATGCAAATTTCACCATTATATTTTGCCTCCACTACTAGCATTTTGAGGTGTAATATTATCAAGCCCTCTACTATATAGTAGTTGGTATTATTAGGAGAATATGCTTTGTAAGTCACCCTTAGATAATATTAAACAAATGTGTGGATGCATATTCTTTATAAGTCATCCCACTAGTTAATTGGAATAAAGTATTTGTCTCACATGCATGGATGGTAGTAGTTATCTTTATTAAGCTTGATATATTTTAATGACTTCCCAAGTGGAACGTATCTCAAAATATTTGTAATTGGAGTGTACACTATATTGTGTGGTTCTCCCTCAAAAGTGGTGTTGTAAAGATAATAAAAGCATTATATTTTTTTATCTTTATATATTTATATGTGTACTATTTTATTTGACTTGTGGGTTCATTACAAGTAGTGTTAGAACTCTTTCTTAGGTACATTTCTACAAGCACCATTATCCATTCAAGGCTTTCTACAACTATCCATTGTATGTTCTCACTCCAACCTTAAGGGATGATCATGGCGATCAAAAAGTGATTACAATTGCATTAGATCTTTTCAAATTCTTGAACAAAGCAGAATCCCAAGATTACCAATGGAAAGATAAAACGTGATTTAATTATGTTGCTTTGATTCTTCCTTGTCATGCCCTTTCATGTCCTCGGTTACAAGTGCACTAAGATTGTCCTAGTCATCAAGGCAATTCAAAATCTTCAATTGGATGGCTTGATCAATTGCAATGTTGGACAAACGATCGACCATCATGGTAGCTTCCCAGTAGGTTTGGCGGATGGTGTAATTGTCCAACATGACAAGAAGTGATTGTATTCGATCCACCCACATTGTAAGTTTCCAACTTTGAGCTTTTTTGAAAAATAACATGAATGATATTCATTAAATCACCTTCGATTTCAATACCTTTACAAATCAATTATAATTAATAAAAGTGAGATAAAAAATTTAAATGTGAAATTACTATTAGCTCTAACCAGATTGATTTTATTAAATCCGTACTGCTGTATACACATGAAACACTAGCATTCTCAAAGGTTTCCCTCAGTGAGAGCATTGAATTAGGTTATGTAAAGTTGTAGATTTCACCAAACCAAAGGAGCAAAAATGGTGGTAGAGAAATCAAGGAATTCTTGTAACAATATTTATATTTATAAAAAAGAAAAGGAAGTGACAGCTGAGCAGGCCAACAACTCCAGATTTAATAGACAATATATTAACAAATAACACTGTAATCTCCTATTCCTTCCTACTTTCAAATGTATGATAATATAAAATAAGAATAACTCTCAAACCTGCAGTTACAACGAACCAACCAACCAGCCCATAATAAATAATACTCTTAACAAAGACAAGGGAGAATCGCATGACTGTGATTTTCACCATTACAGAGATATATATGTTAAATTAAATTATTGCAGGAAGGATCATACTACTAGTAGTTAGTTTTATTTATTGTAATTAGTTCAGTTAGATTAGCATATAAGTATTCTGGTTGTGATGTCTATTCTACTTACATATGAGAAATTGATTGAAAAATAAAAGTCTGATATCTTTTTTCGTATTTTAGATATGTTTTTTAAAAGTTAAATATGTCAGTTTTATTTTTAAACTATTTATATTTTATTTTATTTATATGTTTTATATTTATTTTATTTTATGTATTTAAAGAGTTATTTTAAAATTATTTTATTTACTTAATAATTGTTTTAGTCTTTTATAATATAATGTGATAGTTAAATCGATGTATTGTTGTTGTACTCACTAAAGTTCAAACTCTCGTTAGGCTATTGTGATCATGGGCATTGTGTTCTTCTTGATTTGTTTTGCTCGTATATTTGAACCTTTGCATTAAGATTGTTAGTGTTCATGCTAGTAACTTGTATATTCAAACCTGACCGATGTAGAAGAGTGTTAATGTAGTGTCATGTATTTATTTCAAATGTTCAAATCTATTGTAATGTACCTGTATGTATCCCAAAGAGTCTGTGAATATAATTAATGATCATAGTGAAATTATTGTAGTGGGATGTACAGTTGTGTCATAGAAGAAGCATCAAGAAAAAAGAGAGCACCAGTATCTGTGTGTCTATTGGTGCATGTCAAAGTTATATTTCAAAAGTGACATTATTTATGTTCCAATAGGATTGGTGTTCTACCTATTGTATTGTCTCGGCAAGGATTGTTGTCTCCTGTAGGTTGGTTCCTATTGAATCTTTTGGGGATTGGTGTCTCCAGTAGGTTGGTGCCTAGATCATTGTAAAATTTACTTATTATATTCTTGCTTGTGAGAGTTTATCACCATGGTTTTTCCCATCTTGGGTTTCCATGTAAAAATCTGGTGTTATGGGTTGTGTTTTAATGGCTTTACTTACTAGCTTGTATGTTTTAGTGCTCTTCATGTTGAAAATCTCTAAAGTAGTTGTGAAGGTTTCTAGAATTTTTGTAATTGTTTGGATCTACTGATTCACCTCCCCCCCCTTCCCCTCTCAGTAGATTGTGTGCCCTTCAATTGGTATCAAAGCTAAGTTCCTTTGAAAGAGTCTAACAACTTAAGGTAGATCTGGGATGGCACAAGATAGTTCTTCTAGAAACAAATTAATGGTTTTTGATGGATCCAATTTTGCTTTTTGGAAAGTTAGGATGGAGTCATATTTGATGGCTTTAGGTATGGAATATGGAATTCAGTTGTAGAGGGATATGAAATTCTTGAAAAACCCTCCTAGGGATCAAATTCGAAAGAGGGCTTATGAAATAAATGCTAAGGATAGGAATTCTCTTTTATGTGGTTTAACTAATACTGAGTTTTCAAAAGTGATGGAATGCAGAACAACAAAGGAAATATGGGAAGAGTTGGAAACTATTTATGAAGGTGATGATAAAGTGAAAGAATCAAAGTTGCAGACTTACATATCTCAATTTGAAGGTCTGAGGATGAGAGAAGATGATTACATTGCTACATTCATGCTCCAAGTTGATAAAATTATCAATCATATTTGAGGAATTGGAGAAAGATTGGAAGAAAAGGTTGTTGTGAAGAAGGTTCTCATATCCTTACCTAGAAGGTTTGATCCTAAAATTTCTGCTATTGAAGAAGCTAAAGATGTGAATACTTTAAAGTTGATTGAGTTACATGGGACATTAACTGTATTTGAAATGAGATTTAAAAGTGAAGATTCTATATGGAAAGAAGTTGCTTTTAGAGTATCTCTAAAGTAGGTTGATCAAGATTTTGATTGTGGATTCGATCCAAAAGAAGCAAATTTTGTCAAAAAGTTACAAAGAGGTTTCATTGAGTATAAAGGTAAATTACCTTTCAAGATTTTCAATTGTGGAGAAGTTGGATATTTTATGGCTAAGTGTCCCCATAAGAATACTAACGATGTTGAACAAAAGAATGGAAAGAATTATTTTCAGAGAAGATCTAAAGGACAAATAAAGCATAGAAGTTTTTATGCTAATGAAGAAGAAGAAGAATATTTTATAGAAGAAGAAGATGAAGATGCATCTGGTGATGGAAATGGAAAAGTTGTATTCATGGCTTTTGAAACTCCTATTGGTGATGTTGAAATGGGTTTCAAAGAAAATGATGAAGAAGAAGAAAATATTATGAAGAACTTGTTATGGGTTGGAATATAAATCACACTAAATATCAAAATTGCAAAAGAAGTGAGAGCTAAAGAAAAAATAGAAAAATATTTGAAGACTGTTGAAAAGATTATTATTGAATTAAAGACTCAAGCAAAAGAAGCAAAGAGAGTTGAAGAAGTTTTGATAGAGAAATTACTATCAAGAGACAAAGACTGTGAGAAGCTTGAGGCAGAGATTGTTGCAGCCAAAAAACAACTTGAGAAGGAAAATCAACAGTTGCAGTAAAAGTATTGAAACCTTAGATCAAATATTAGAAGGTTCGAAAATTTCACATGGCAAAATCGGAGTCAATTTTGATGATCAGAAGAAAAAGGTAATAGAACAATCAAAAAAGCGTACTAAGGAAAGTTTGAAAATGACAGGTTCTGGAAGTTCAAATCAAAGAGGACATCAACAAGTAATAGAAGCATGACTCAAAATTATGGATTTTTTCAAGTGCAAAACAAAAGGAGTAGATCTGGAAGACAAGGATACAATACCAGGTCAAGTTTTTCTTTATTTGGTTATTTTTTTAATTGCAATGATTATGGACATAAGGTTGTGGATTGTAGAAGGGATCTTGTAAGAAGAAATGATTTTGTCAATAATAATGCATTTGCACCTTTGTTCAATTTTAATGTCATATGTTTCAAGTGCAAAAATTTTGGACACGTTGCAAGGAACTGCATAAGTAATTTTGTGAGTTCCTCGTTACCAAAGAAAGGAAAGAGTGATGTTCCGAAGAAGGTTTGGAAGAAGGTCCCTAAAGAAAAGAAGTTAAAAAAGCCTATCATTGATCAAACAACATTACATGCCAGAAGGAGAACAAGAACATGTGGATTATTGACAACGGTTTCTCTAGTCATATGACTGGAGATATAAGCAATTTCATGAATTTCAAAGAATTTGAAGATGGTTTAGTTACCCTTAGAAACAATTCTATTGCTAAGATATCTGGTAAGGGTACCTTAAGTCTTGATGGTGGTAAAATAAAGACACGTGGTGTTTTGTATTTTGAAGGTTTAAAACATAATGTATTGAGTGTTAGTCAGATGTATGATAAGGGATAGTAGCTATCCTTTAGTGCTAATGGTTGTGAAATCAAAAAATCTAGTATCAATGAGTTGATTGTGGAAGGAAGCAGGATAGATAGTGATATCTATCTCTTAGTGAGTTGAATGGAAGAAGGTGTGTCACTGCATACAAGGATGAAAGTTAGATTTGGCACATAAGGCTAGGCCACATGAATTTTGATGATATTGTCAAGGTTAGTTCAAAAGGACTGGTCCAAGATATGCCAAGAATCAAGAAACCTCAATCAATTAGTTGCAAGCCATGTCATGAAGGGAAGCAGATAAAAAGAAAATATCCAACTAAGGAGTATCCACATCAAATCTATTGGATTTGGTGCATATAGATTTGTGTGGACCAATGAGGACTAAGATTCCACAAGGAGAGGTATTTCATGATGTTGATTGATGACTATACTAGGATGACTTGGATTACATATTAAAAAGAGAATTCAAAATCTTTTGAGAAGTTCAAAGCATTTAAGGATATGGTGGAAAATGAAACAGAAAGAAGAATCAAAGTCTTAAGATCAGATAGAGGTGGAGAAGTATGAGAGATTCTATGAAGAGTATGGAAACCAAAGGCATTTTTTTCCTCTAGAACACCGTAGCAAAATGGAGTTGTTGAAAGAAAGAACCAGACTGTATAAGAAATGGCAAGGACTATGCTATGCCAAGAAAATCTATTGGATATATACTGGAGAGAAACTACATAGACAACAATGTATATTCTAAACAGAGTTCATATCAGGCACAAGATAGAGAAGACTCCATATAAGTTATGAAAAGAAAGACAGACATTAGTAAGGTACCTCAAAATTTTTGGAAGTAAGTGTGATAGCAAGAAAGGTGGTGATGGCTCAAACCAACATAAAATGATCAGGTTCACACAAGAAGCCAACCCCTTCAATACTATCCACTCAACCTTTCTCAAACACACACCTAGAGGCTTGTAGCCCTCAAAATATGCTTTTTCTCAATATCTTTTAGAGAAGGCCATACAAAGACAACCTAGACACCTTCTGAGATTCACTTCAGGACCTGACACAACATATCAAAAGATTCTAAGAGGTTTCTTTGGAACAATATTGAGGGACAATAGACTACCCCTATTTTTAGGCCACCAATTAGTCCTCTTTTATAAAGGAGGTACCTCCAAAACACGTAATTGTCCCTAAAACTCAATTGATAGTCCCCAATTGTGTTACAAAACAACAAATTCCACCATCATTTCTCAGTGCCATGACCCCTAAGACACTAAATCACAAAACCCTTAATTTGCATACAACTAACAAGGCTTTATTGAAAGTCTTAACTCCCGAGCTTACCGAACCTCACCAATGCCTCCAACACTTCATAAATACACTACAAAAACTCAAACAACCATTACATAGATAGTTCCTTCAACATTTTACCAAAACCCTTCTTTAACACCCTATTTTCACTTGGAAAACAATGCAATTTTTCCCTAGGGCATCACCGAAAACCCAGAAACTTGTCTCCTCTACCTTCAAAACCATAAGAAAATCTAATCTACCAGGTGACAAGTCATTCCACTGAGATACAGACCATGATAGTAGGTGGAATGACTAGAACATCATTTAAACCTCGAACAGAGCCCTCACTGGCCTTTTACAGGCAGATTCAGAAAATTAAAGAAATCTCCCTGAAATCTCAATGATAAACTCTCAAACTTGATTAAAATGAGAGCTAGTTCATGCCCCTACAAAATACAAGAATTTTAAAAGAAAAAAACATACTATACGGGCTATATAGTTCCAGAAAAGAACTGGAAAATAGTGAAAATGCAGAAATAAACGTAGTTATTGATAAGAAATCTATAGTACAGTCTTCTCCCACCCCTATTCTATCCTTTTAGAGGCTTTATATACATATTGCATTCAAATCTAACCAACAAAGTGTCTCTAACTACCTTTTGAAATACTATGACCCTTCAACTTCTAGGAAAGTTGCATTTTTGCAAATTTTGCTAACAACATTTTACATTTTTGCAACTTTTTTGACACTCTACCACAAATGACTCACCTATCACCCAATTACATAGAAAGTGATCTTATTAGACCTTATTTAATGTAAATAGACCTTATCTAATGCAAAAAGACCCTAACACATCTGCTTAACATATTGACCCCCTATTGTAGACTCCATCTACTTGGTGCTCCTACACCTTACAACCCCCCTGAAAAAGACTCGTGTCACATGAGTTGTGCCTTGTACCATGCTCCATCTCAATTCCTTGCTTTTCACATAATCTTTAGTCTACAAATACCTTCCTTTGGTTCATTTACATAGATCTTGTAACTTTCCCTGCATGCTTGACCTTTTCTTCACTTGGATATGATTCCACTTTTGCAATCAGACCTGATGATGGTTTTCTACCAGTCCCTTGATCAAAACCTGATAATATTCCTTCATTCATTCCTACAAACACTTAAAAAAATATCCTTGACCTACTTGCCTCTTTATCTCAGCTTCATGCTTGTATCTATCCTTAGTTCCTTGTTCGCTTTGTCCTTTCATCATTGTCATCAGACCCTCTGTCTTATCAACTCTTTGTACCACTGTGTTGTCCTTTTTATGGCTCATTGTACCTGTAGATCCTGCATGCTCAATAACTTTACTCTCAACCAATGGACACACCATTTTTTCTATCAAGATATTAGTATGCCAACTCACCCTTCAACTCGGTATTTATCTTCACACCTAATATCACAACATTCCCAAGCCTTGAACTGACTGTAGTACTCATCTTTTTGTCTCCTTTCACAACCTCTACAAGTTCCTTCTTCCAAAACATGATTACATTAGCCTCTTCACCCCTACCTTTGTCTTCTTCCACAAGTGGAGTCAAAGTAAATGTATGCCCATCCTTCTCTATCATGTATGTATTTGCTCTCCCATCATATAATGCATGCCTGTGAAACTGCTAGGGCCTACCTAGAAGTAAATGGCAGAAATCCATGGGAAAAATATCACAAACTACCTTTTCCTTATAGCCTCCAATTTGAAATTCTACAACAGCTTGTTCATTAACCGAAAGTGATTGCTCATCATTCAACCAATATACCTTATATGGAAATTCATGAGAAATCTTTTGCAAATTCAGTTTACTAGCCATTTCACTTGATACCATATTCTCAGTAGAGCCTGAATCTATGACAATTTTGCATACCTTGTTCTTGCACTTACATGTGGTTTTAAAGAGAGTCTTTTTTGCAATGGTTCCCTCTCCTCTGTTGCCTTAAGTATGGCCTTCCTCATCATCAATGATTCACCTGTTTCAGGAGCAGAAAGATAACTAGAATAATTGGTACTTTCACACTCCTCTTGTACTATTTGTGCCCTCCTTTCAGTCCTCCTTTCACCTCCACTTGATGAAGCACCTAGTTTTTCAGGGAATTTGAATGATGAATTCCCAAATTCATTACAATTATAGCACCTTCTTGTAAAGACATTTGAACTTCTGCCACCACTAAATCTACCTCTAGAACCCCTAAAACCTCCTCTTGCATCATCACCTTGCTCCTTACCCTTACTTGCTTCTTCTTGTTCCTCATATGGCTACTTTGATGTAGGGAATGATCCTCCCCCTCTTGTATTATTGCCTCTGCCTCTAATAGAATTCTCTTGCCTTCTTTTTATCTTTTCCTCCACCCTAATAGCTAATTAGAATCACTCTTCAATAGTCTTTGGGTTAGCAACAACAAATTCATCTTGTATATTGATTCTAAAGCCATCTAGATACCTAGCCACTTTTTCAACTTCATCTTCATCTCTTCTTGACCTTATACTTAGTTTTTAGAATTCATCAATATAGGTCTTAACATCTAAATACTCTTGCTTCAAACCTTGTAATCTCTTATACAATTGAACTTCATAGTCTTTAGGAAGAAATTTACCTTTAAGTCTTGTTGCCATCTTGTCCCAAGAAACTATCCTTGAATTACCTTGCTTTCTTCTTTCAGTTTGCTTGTAGTCCCACCATAGAAGTGCATGACCTTTGAGTTTTGTCTTTGCTACTTCACCTTCTTCTCATCAGAAATGTCTTCACTTTCAAAGTGGTTGTCCATGGCTGCAATCCAATCAAGTAACTCTTCCTCATTCAAATTTCCACCATACATAGGCAAATCAACCTTTACCTTATGTGAATCACCTTTGACTACCTTAAGCAACTTTTCCATCCTCTGATCTTCAAGGTCTAATTCTTCATCCACATCTTCCTCTTCATCTGATTCACTCTCAACTTCTTCTCTTCTCTTCTTTGTTTCCAAGGTAGCAAGCCTTTCCAACAAAACATTATGAGACTCCAAAAGCTTGGCATGTTTCTCCTTTAACTCCTGCAACTCTCTAGCAGCACCAACATTCTTAGGAGGCATCTTTACAAGTTTTGTCTCTTTAGCTTCCAATTACTTTTCTTCAAATCTGTAACTCTTCAATCAAAAAGATCTAGTCCCTATTGCTCTGATACCACCTAATAGAAAGCAAGGTGGTGATGAATCAAACCAACATAAAATGATCTGGTTCACACAAGAAGCCAACCCCTTTAATACTATCCACTCAACCTTTCTCAAACACACACCTAGAGGCTTGTAGCCCTCAAAATCTACTTTTTCTCAATATCTTTTAGAGAAGGTCATACAAAGACAACATAGACACCTTCTGAGATTCACTTCAAGACTTGACACAACATATCAAAAGATTCTAAGAGGTTTCTTTGGAACAATATTCAGAGGCAATAGATTGCCCCTATTTTTAGGCCACCAATTAGCCCTCTTTTACAAAGGAGGTACTTCCAAAACACCTAATTGTCCCAAAAACTCAATTGAAAGTCCCTAATTGTGTTACAAAACAACAAATTCCACCATCATTTCTTAGTGCCATGACCCCTAAGACACTAAATCACAAAACCCTCAATTTGCATACAACTAACAAGGGTTTATTGAAAGTATTAACTCTTGAGATCACCAAACCTCACCAATGCCTCCAAAAATTTATAAATACCCTAAAAAAACTCAAACAACCATTACATAGATAGTTCCTTCAACATTTTACCAAAACTCTTCTTTAACACCCCATTTTCACTTGGAAAACAATGTAATTTTGCCCTAGGGCATCATCCAAAACCCAACAACTTGTCTCCTCTACCTTCAAAACCTTAAGAACATCTAACCTATCATGTGAAAATTCATTCCACTAAGATACAAACCATGACAGTAGGTGGAATGACTAGAACATCATTTAAACCCCGGACAGAGCCCTCATTGGCCTTTTACAGGCAAATTCATAAAATAAAAGAAATCTCCCTCAAATCTCAATGATAGACTCTCAAACTTGATTCAAATGAGATCTAGTTCATGTCCCTATATAATACAAGAAGTTTCAAGGCAAAACACAAATTTTACAGGCCGTATAGTTCTAGAAAAGAACAAGAAAACAGTGAAAATGCATAAATAAACGTAGTTATTGATAAGAAATCTTCAATACAATCTTCTCCCACCCCTATTCAAGCCTTTTAGAGGCTTTATATACATATTGCATTCAAATATAACCAAAAAAGCATCTATAACTTCCTTTTGAAATACTACGACCCTTCAACTTCTAGGAAAGTTGCATTTTTGCAAGTTTTTCTATGACAACATTTTATATTTTTGCAACTTTTTTGACAATATACCACAAATGACTCACCTATCACCCAATTACATATAAAGTGGTCTCATTAGACCTTATTTAATGTAAATAGACCTTATCTAATGCAAAAATATCCTAACACCTTTGCTTAACATATTGAACCCCCTATTGTAGACTCCATCTGCTTGGTGCTCCTGCACCAAAGTGTTACATCAAGAGAGATGGGGCGAATTTGGGTAAGTCTGATTCAAGGTCAGATGAAGGTATTTTCTTGATTACTCTTTAAGAAGAAAAGCTTATAGATGTTATAACAAAATATTGAAGAGGATAATTGAAAGTGCAAATGTAAAGGTTGATGAAACTATTCAGAGTACTACTATTTTGGAAGTTGAAGAGGAAGAGGAATTGGTTCATAGAAACATTGAAGAACCTGAAGAAGTTGTTTTAAAAACTCTAGCTAAGTATGTTCAGAAAAATCACTCTACAGATCAGATCATTGGTGACAGAGATAATGGGGTTCTAACCCGGAACAAGTTGGAAAGGTCAAAAGAACAAGTACATTTTTCTTTACTATCAAAGATAGAACCTAAAATATATAAAGTAAGCAATGAAAAAGTTTGGATTGATGCTATGGAAGAAGAACTAAATTAGACCATGAAGAATGAAACTTGGGAACTTTTCCCAAGGCCTAAGGATAAAAATATGATTGGAACCAAGTGGGTATTCAAAAACAAGCTGAATGAAGAAGGTCAAGTCATCCAAAATAGAGCTAGACTTGTGTGCAAAGGATATGCTCAAGTTGAAGGTATAAACTTTGAGGAGATATTTGCTCTAGTGGCTAGACTAGAGGAAATCGGGATGTTTTTAGCTCTCTCAACATTCAAATATTTCAATGTGTATCAGATGGACATGAAGTCACCATTCTTGAATGGACAGCTTGAAGAAGCTTACATTGAGCAACTAGAAGGATTTCAATGCACTAACAATCTGTATTATGTTTGTAGATTGAAGAAGGCTTTATATGGACTCAAGCACGATCCTAGAGCTTGGTATGCAAGGTTGGATGGATACTTGTAGCAGCAAGGATTTCAGAGAGGCTGTGTGGCCAACAACTTGTACATAAAAACAAAAGGAGAAAAAATGTTGATAGTTTTGGTCTATGTTGATGAGATCATTTTTTGAGGAAGAAATGATGAAATGTGTAAAAAAAATTAGAAGGCTATGCAGAATGAGTTTTGAGATGTCTATGTTAGGAGAATTATATTTCTTCTTAGGATTGTAGATTGTTCAATCAAATAAAGAGATTTAGAACTATTCACAACACAAATACATAAAGGAGATGTTAAGCGAGTTCAAAATGGAAGATTGCAAACCTACTACAACACTTATGGTTACTGGGTGTAAGTTGATAAATGATGATGAGTCTACTCCGGTAGATCAAACATGTACCAATCTATGATTGGTAGTTTGTTGTATGTGACAACATCTAGACTGGATATTATGCAAGCAATTGGAATGGTTGCCAAATTTCAAGCAACACCTAAAGAGACTCATGTGAAGGTGGTGAAGAGAATTTTCAGGTATATGAAGGCTACTGAAGAATTTGGTCTTTAGTATCCAAAGGGTGAAAAATTCACTTTTACAACATACATAGATGCAGATTGGGAAAGTTGTGTGGATAACCAAAAGAGCACAAGTGGTGGTGCATTCTTCCTTGGAGACAATTTGGTGTCCTAGTTGAGTAAGAAGTAGGAATCAGTTTCCTTATCTACAACAGAAGCATAATACATTGTTGCAGCATCATGTTGTACTTAGATGCTTTGGATGAAACAAAACTTAAAGGAAATGAAGGTTGAGTTTGAAGATCCTATCACTATTATTTGTGATAACACAAGTGAAATAAACATTTCAAATAATTTAGTGATGCACTCAAGAACAAAGCACATTGCAATCAAATATCATTTTTTGAGGGAGAAGGTTGCAGAGAAAGAAGTCATATTGGAATATGTGGATACAAAGGAACAAGTTGCAGATATATTCACAAAGCCACTTCCTAAGGAGACATTTTGGTTTCTCCAGTAGAAGTTGGGAGTTTTTACTCCCTCCTCTTGATTCAAGAGGAAAGCACGGAGTGATGGGGAGCTTGGCCTCCCTACTGCAAGAGGGGTTGGTGCTCTTACGAAATATTGTTCAGAAGTTGTGATGCATGGACTCAAGGGGAGTCTATCCGGGAACAAGGTTCCAGATGTTGTAGTGTACCATTCATGGGGAAAAAGGATGTTGATCCTTTGTCATTGATGTCAAAGGGGTAGAAAGTGAGCTCAAAATGTTGAATTGCTCAGAAAGAATATATCCATCATAGGGGGGGAAGAGTTGAATTGAGGAAATGCTAAATTATGGAGAAGGTGAATGTTGAATTGCTCAGAAATAATAACTATCTTTCATCTTTCAATGATATATCTTTCATAGGGGGAGTGAATGCTAAAGCACATTAATCATTCAAACTTATTTGTTGGTGTGTTTTTTTGTGGTACTCCCAACATTTTGCTATTTTCCATTAATGACAAAGGGGGATATTATTGAGCATAGGTTGTCATTGAAGTCAAACTAATGTCAACAGGTCATTGTTGCTATCAATGGTTATCAAAAGGTGTAAAGGTTGTCAAAATGAAGAAGATTGTAGGAGTACAAGTATTGGCATCTATCTCAAGTATCTAGAAGTGTGTTGTTTGATAGTGTGTAGAATTTCTAACCAATTCAGGTATCATGAAGCAAGTTTTGTTGAGACATGACTACTTTCAGATAGTTAATGAATTTATTATACCATGTTGAGTATGTAATCAGCATGACCGTGGTGGTCCAGAAGGATATCTTTTGAACAAAGAGATTAATTAATATGGGTGGCCATTTCTTTCAAGAAATTTTTGTAGCTCTACAATTTGGAAGGAGAGTATGCCTATACTAGTTCTATTCGTTTCTTGAGTTTTTAGTGGCATGGCTCAATGTACAAGGAGTTTTATATATCATAAGTTTCATCTAGCTATTCCAATGTTTGAGGCATGTTCAATAACAACTATAAGCATGCAAAATTTAATTCAAGTGTGTGGAGTGAGGATAGGACATGTTTAAGGTTCTCATGGTGGCATAAGGCATCAAGTTCTTTTGGCGGTAACTTTGGACTGTTGTATTGCACGTTTCATGTAATTTGAATCTAGGTATGTCCTATGTTGTCTAGATTGGTGTGGATCTTTGGTCGACATAGAAGAGTGTTAATGTAGTGTCATGTATATATTTCAAATGTTCAGATGCATTGTAATGTACCTATATGTATCCTAAAGAGTCTATGAATGTAATTAATGATCAAAGTGAAAGTATTTTAGTGGGATGTATAGTTGTGTCATAGCAAAAGCATGAAGAAAAGAGACAACATCAGTTTCTATGTGTCTGCTAGTGCATGTCAAAGTTATATTTCAAATCTGCCATTATTTTTGTTCCGGTAGGATTGGTTTTCTACCTAATGTATTGTCTCGGTAGGGATTGGTGTTTGTGTTTCGATGGGGATCGGTGTCTCTTGTAGGTTGGTGCCTACTGAATTTTTGGGGATTTGTGTTTCTAGTAGGTTGGTGCCTACATCATTGTAAAATTTACTTATTATATTCTTGCTCATGAGATTTTTCACTGTGATTTTTCCCATCTTGGGTTTCCACATAAAAATCTGATGTTATGTGTTGTGCTTTACTTGCTTTACTTACTAGCTTGTATGTTTTAGTGCTCTTCATGTTGAAAATATCTAAATTAGTTATGAAGGTTTATGGAATTGTTGTAATTGTTTGAATCTACTAATTCACCCCCCCCCTCTTAGTAGATTGTGTTCCCTTCAGGAGTATGGTATGGGGACCATAGCATATGGGTTCAATCTTAAATTTTGGACCATAGGTATGTTCCTTTTATAGATAGGGATAAGCTTTGACACCTATCTAAAAAGTGTGGCATACAATGGGCATCATGATAATTTTTATATTTATGTTTTTGACACAGAAGAATGTGCTAGACCTATTGATGGTGTTGAATTCATTGTATGAATATTTTCTTTGTCTACTAATTGTTCTAAAATTCATATTTTGAAGTTGGCAATGCATGATAAGATATATGTCAAGAGTGTTTCCAATTGAAACCCAAGACATGTCTAGAAAGGGCTATGCCATGTAGAGTTGTGTTGTGTTTTATTATAAACATTTTATATGAAAGTAATATTATCATCTCATACATATGGATGTGTGATGTTATGAATTCAGAGAAGATGAACCAATGTGTAGCTCAAAACCTCAGTTTGTTCACCAATCTATCAATGAAAAGTTGTAGACTAGCTGATTATATGTTTATCATGGTCTAGAAATTTCTCCAATAGCATTGACAAATCTTGGGCTATAGTTAGAAACAATGGAGGTTGAAAGCCCAAAATGGATCCAAACATGGTTAAATAGGATGCACATTGTGTCCAACATGTGATGGTCTTCTTGCAAGTAACCATGATGGCCTAAAGAACCTAACAACCATAAAAAAAATATGAAGTCATTCTAGCATTTTATGGTCAATATACCATTGAGAAAATCAATGTTGATTGACTCCCAAGGGTGTAAAGGTGCTACCAAAGGAGTCTTATTTCAAGGCTTTGCAATACAACATGGTATGCATTACTTATGTGGTGCCTAATGTATGTGCACATGTGAGGCCAATAAAAATGTCATTAATATGTAGCAAGCATCTAAGAGATGTTCAAATGACCTATTGTTTCAAAATAATATACTTCCTAAATCAAGCATTATCAAGGTGCATCAACAAGGATACTAACATGTCCAAGTTTGTATAGAAGCATGTCAAAAATATAAAAATCTCATATGGATGTGCCTTAAATGGCTACACAAAATCCTTTACTAAGTATGAGGATCCCCAGTAAAAAAGGTATGGCCATGTGATTATAGTATGGTAGTAAGTGCATGAATTGGCGGTTGGCTAAGGTAGACATCAACCTTGTTTCCCCAACCCTTCTTATGCTTGGTGATCAATTAAAATTATTGCTGATATGTCATCCATTTCATATGCTTTGCATTTTCAAGTTTATTTTGTGTGTGTAAAAATTGGAATAGCTAATGTTTGGAGTAAATAACCTTTTTTATTGAGAATATAGTGGCATTGTTTCTCTACAACCTATACTATGGCATAAATATTATTTCCATACATAAATTTGCATCATGCAATACCATTGAATGTTTTAGAGTGATATTTGACGACAACATGACCATGTTGGAGTAGATGGCACCAAGAACATATTCTAACAATGATTTCGAAGAACCAACATTAGTGTAGAACATAGGTGTTATTTGAGCTCATCAAAGGCATGAGTTTGTACAAGGGTCCATTGAAATACAAATTTGTCTTGCATAATCTAATGTAGTGACAAGGTAACATGTGAACATTTAAAGAAAAACCTTCAATAAAAATTGGAAAATCTAAGAAAGCTACACAATTTTGTGATATTGTGTGGGACAAGCCATTTTGAATCACCCTAATTTTCTCTAGATCTACATGAATGCAAAAGTGGTTAATAACATAACCAAGATATTGAATCTTCATGGTGTAATTTTATCGTATAGCTTATGTTGGTGAAGTGTATCTAATACCCATGCAACTTGATGCACATATTCATCCCAATTCCTAATGAATATAATAAGGCCATCCAAGTAAATGGAGAAAAATAAATGATGAATATGCAAAGGACACCATTCATCAAATGCATGAATTTTGGACCACTGATTAAACCAAAAGGCATAACCATCCATTCATAGAGCCCTTCTTGCATGTTTAGTGCAATATTCCAAATGTTTTCTACTTGAACTTGAACCTAGTGAAACCCTATTTTTAGGTGAATTTTGGTGAAGTAGGGGTACCTATTTTCACTAACATTTTGTTAAGTACTTGGTAATTGATGTAGAGTCATCATTTATCATCCTTTTTGGGTACAAAAATAATTAAACTCCCACAATGAGATGGTCTTCGTTTAATTTTTCATTGATTGACCAATTCTTGAAATTGCCATTGGATTTCATCATTCTCCCAAACAAATCCATAGCATAGCAAATTATTTGGAAGATTGTTTCTAGAAATGAAGTCAATTTTGTGTTATATATTGAACAATGTTTGAGAATTCTTGTACAATTGGAAAAGACCATTGTATTGATACAAAATAATGTCAAATTGTTGCTACAATGTGGTAGGCACAAAATTTCATGAGACAAGAGCATGCTTACTTAATTACACAAATCTATTTGCATAAACCATTAAAAGTACAAACTTTTGCATGCACATAGGTGTCTTACTATATTGTGTAACTAATACTAGAGTCAGTATGGATTGTGGCAACATTTCATGTAGCTTGAAATACTACACCTATATGAACTCTCCAACATTAGGGTTTTGCACTATAACTACCTTCACACTCATAAACAAAAGGTATGTCAAAAAAATATCACATACTTCTAGAGGTGCAACATCACGAGTGATTATATCACATCCAAGTTTAACAACATAATTAATGATACACTGGTGACTTATACCTCCTTATCATGTTGCAACCATCCCAAAGAATAGGGTGTTTGATGAGTGTTAATGTGGAGTCCAAGGTAGTGATGATATTCTTTGTCTACCACTATCAATAATTACATGTGTAGACTTTCCATTTACCCAACACTTCATGTGAAAAATCATTTATCATTAGAGTTACTTGTGTTGAGACACTGAGCTTCTCAATTAGTCTCCTCATCATCAACATGATTTGGCATTGCATGTGTAACCAGAGTTTGTTGTTCACGGTAGTTTGAGTCACTATGAAAGTGGGAGTGATGATAGTTACTCCATTAAAAATTGTGTGGCCACTTCCCTTTATCCTTGTTTAGTATAGACTTCTTAGGAGATTTGGGGTTTGGTGATGACAATGAAAAACTTTGTTGTGGATTTTTTAAAGCACATTATGACATGATCTATATAAATTAAAAAAATATTTTGTATGTTTTCCTTTGCATGAAGATAGGGCTATTGCTTCATTTTTTCCTTTGCTTTAATTTTGGATGTGTTGTGAATTCTTGACCCAAAATATATCATGTACATGGAAGTCTATATTTGCATGAATAAGAGGCAAAAGCTCATTGATATATTTTAGCACTCTAAGATGCTCTAGCATTTCATCAAATAAGTTTGTGGAGCAATCATGGAACTCATTAACGTAAGATTTCATGATCTAATCTCTACATTAACATAGTTATTGGGACTTCATGTACTTGTCCTCATAAATTATAAGTGGATACTATTTATCTTGTAGGGCATTGAAAATTTCATTCCAAGTTCTAATGGGATCACATCTTTCATTGTGCACTAATTACTTGCTATCAATGATGCACTATGATTGACATTATTAGCCCTATGAATAAAATCTTCTCGATGTCATTGAATTCATTGATAAAAAAATGTATGAATCAAGCTAATAAATTTAATTTGCCAGTGCCATGGCATTCATTTTTCCCTCAAATACTAAAATTTCAAGGTCAATCTATATGTTAAATAGATTGTGATGATGCATTCTAGTTGATAATCCAAGTTGCATTGGGACTAGTCCAAGTTGAGTCATTGTAGTTCCCCAAACTACATTTAAGTTTGGATGTTAGTGCTATGAATGCAACTTCGTGGACTACTTTGAATTAACTTTGGTTCTCTAGAATATTTTAATTTGTTTTTCTCTTCTCATGTGGTTAACCCATACTTTTTCCAACTACATTTGTTTTCTATAAAAACAACTTACTTATTTGTTAGTTATCAATCAATTGCATTCATTCATATAGCATTTTTATTAATTCACTCTTTATTTTTCCATGTCTAATCCTTACAATGTTCTTGTTCTTTTTATGAATGCACCCAAAACTAGCTCAAGTGATATGTTAAAAAATTTAACACCGAGAACATTTGATATCAACTTTGTATTCAATTCATAGTTGACTTCATTGTATATTTTTTGTTAACAAATTTGATGCTTTCTCTTTCAAAAGAATATCTTTAACAAAGATTACAAAATAATATCACCTTCTTTAATTCCTTGAAGTTGCATTTTAAAAAGAATTTTAAAACTCAATAAAAATTGTCTTGCCACATCCATTGAATTACCAATATTGAAGTACTATTATGGGATACATGCCAAAATGTAGGCCATAGTGAGTTGATTCTTCTTATGTTTAAATTGATATGCAAAAATTATAAAATAAGGGATTTGCAGTACTTTCTGCTTAAAATCATTTTTGCATTCATATTCATTTTCAGCGCCAGTAGATTGGCGTGATATTTGGTGTTCGTATTGATTGTGCGGTAGTGATACTCTCCTCCCGTAATCGTCACGTTCGCGTAATGTTGAGTATATCAAAGGTTGTAACACCGCCAGTCGTAGATTTTGCTTGCTTATCATATCAGCATCACCAGGGTTTTGCATAGGACAAGCCACCCGGCGCCATCAAGAAGCATTTAGATTAATTATTGCCGTTATTTGTACTTGTAAGAATATTTTGTTTAGATACATGCGAGTTATCCCATAGTTTCCATTTTTTAGAGCTATGAGTTGTTCCAGCATTCCTAGATATAATCCAATGGAAATTGGAAAGGAACACATGGAATATGTAGCATTCTAATGATATTACTTAGCAAAATCATCTTAAGTGCAAAGAATAGGGTCATATAATTGCTTTTTAAAGCCAGATTAGTCCTTAGCAGGCAAAAATTGTGACTACTCATCAGCTGCAGCTCCCATTATAGTTGTTAGAATATGCAAGTGGGAAAGGAAAATATTAAAATATTAAAAAATACTGAAATAAATATGGTATATTGGATATGGAATTTCACATTATCATGTAGAAGTATTGTAACCAGCCATCTAATTTGGGACATCAACAATGGTGGAAAGGTTTTCTTTTGGGAGGATTTGTGGGATGGATATCAAGTCTTAATGATGATACTTGATCTTTAAGAGGCCAAAGCATGCCTCAACGATGCTTAGAACAAAAACTTGTGTGATTATGTTGAGAATGTTGAGACAAATGGTGTGACAGATTGGAAATAGAAATCTTTTCAGGGATTAAATTTCTCAGTCTTAAAAAGAAATGCTAAGAAAGATGCTAGATGATTGAAGGATTAGTTTAACAATGAAGGAGGACATCATTAGATGGAGTGATACAAAACCAGAGAAATATAATGTGAAGATTGGATGCATACTAGCTGAAGCAACAACTAACAAAAAGGACTAGCCTACTCATCTTTGTTGGAGCAACAAATGTCTCCTGAAGGTTGGTGTTTTCACATGGGCCACTATCCAGAGAAGAATTTTAACTGGTGACGGACTTCAAAAGATCAGATTTAATGGCCCCCATAGATGTCCACTATGCAAGGAAGAGGATGAAACCTTAGGCCATATTCTCATGAACTGTGAAATGGCATAATACTATTAGAAAAGGGTGATGAAGAAACTAAATTGGCAAAGCCCACTGCTTCAAGACCTATCAATTTTCAATATGTGGTCAATCTTTACACAAAAATGAAACCTTTGATAGCCCTATGGATTGCCTACCCCTCCTTGATTCAATGGGAAATATGGAAGGAAAGAAATAGAAGAAATTTTCAAAGAGAGAGAAATGACAAAGGAAGCCCTAGCACATAAGTTAGAAATGGCCATATCGGAGGTGGTAAATAATATGAAAAAAATGTGTCGACCTCAATGTTTGTTTATTGCTTGAGATGGAGAAATGATAAAGCAATGAACCGGTCTTGTTGTTCCCTTCATTAACAGAGTTTCTCGAGCCAATATAAGAGACAATTTGACAGCAGATGCTCGTTGGGTGCCACCTGATATAGAATGGACCAAAGTAAACTTTGACAATACATCTCAGGGACGTCTAAGCAAATCCAATGTAGGTTGTGTAGTTAGAGAGCATGAGGGAAACATTCTGATCTTAACAGGATTTAAAAAATAAAAAAATCGTACAAAGAACAAATAATGAAGCCAAATCCAAATTGCTCGAAGCCAAATTCCAAGTTGCTCTATTGGGATTACAAACTTGCAAAAAGTTTTAAAAAAGGAGTTAATTCCTTAGAAGTTAATTTCCTAATCACCATAAATGATATACGTTGCGGACATACTCCTAATTGGAAACTTGAAAAAATCTTTCAGTTAATACGAGAAACCAGATCCCAATTCAGAGATTAAAAAAATCTCACATGCCTTCCGTCAAGCTAATGGCAAGGTCGCTCACATGGCCAACTAGGCAATCGATATGCACAACCAAGAGATGTTTTTTGACATGCCAATATGTATGCGAATTCTGGTGTGGCTTCAATGTTCTTGACAGTGTTGCTCAACGCTAGGGAAGACAAGGATTGTGTTAAGGTGTTGATGAATAAAGTGGTAAGGGAAAAATGGTGTTGGGATCTGAAAAAATCACTTGGATAGAGCAATTGTTGGAATTGGCTTGCAGCCAAACAACGGGATTTGGCCTTGCCTAACCCATGAGTATAATGGACCTTGGATCCTATTTATCGTCCAGGCCACTGGTACGGATGATAAGGCATGGCGTATGAAGGCCAAATGGGGCATTGGCTTTCTGAAGGCAATAGCTAGGATAAGTAACGTTGGTGTGCGAACTGGTCCTTTATCTGGGACCACGACTCTGAGGATGAAAGACCAATGGTGGGTCTCTGCTAAGTTTTGGTGTCATCGCTCCACTTTTTTTTGGTTTAAGAGATATAGTAGAGAATGCAAATAGGGTTAAAAAAAATTATTTTATTTTTTTGTATTGAATCAATGTGAAAAAATTACATAAAGAATGGCAATCATAAGCTGTCTAGAAGAAGAAATTACATAACAAAAGTCCAATCACACTAAACAAACCAGGCAAACATGTCGGACAAGGATGCAAAAATAGGGTCAATTTTGTATATTGACCCCTCAACGAAAGTTGGAATCTCTATGTCTACAATACTAGGTAAATATTAGTAATACAAATGTACTACGAGCCTTTTTGTCACATGGCTCCTATGTATATTGTCAAAGGGAAGCTTCT
Organism: Sequoia sempervirens; assembly: GCA_007258455.2. Taxonomy (NCBI): domain Eukaryota; kingdom Viridiplantae; phylum Streptophyta; class Pinopsida; order Cupressales; family Cupressaceae; genus Sequoia; species Sequoia sempervirens. The sequence continues at coordinate 35,726 of VDFB02089716.1, forward strand.
ACAACTAGCATAGTTCCACAGAGTTTCCTAACGGGGGATGCAGGGATGGGGGGACCAAGGGCCTAAGCTTGGGGACAACGGGGGGATTGGGGTAGGGTGGCGACAAGGTGCTGAAATACACATAGTACTTGAAAAAATAGTTATAAAAAGATGTATAAGAATTATACATCTTGGAGACCACTAGGAGTCCCTTGGACATCTTGGGGACACCCTAATGTCCTCAAAGTCCTAGCAACGTCTTGGAGATGGCGATGCTAGTGATGGGCTGGTGGGGGAATGTCTCCCCCAAGTCCCCAAGTCTCCAAGACGGAGATGTCTAGGAAACGTGGGGTTTTTTGGAGGGACGTGTCCCTATGGAACACTAACTACTAGTGAACAAGTACATATTTCATTCAACCCATCTGGGTGACGAAATCTGTAAATTTTCTATTATATTAAAATATTTGGGTGTGGCCCCATAATGCCACCTTTACTGATCAATAAATATATGTATAGTATATAGAATATTATTTTTATCACAAATTTAATATTAAATGAATTATTTTAATGTATTTCATAGATTAAAAAGTGTGTTTGTTTGTGTCTATAGGGAATACAAATGCACCATTATAAGTTAGGAACACCTAAATATAACATCAACTTTGCTTGGCATGGTCACATCATGATATAATTGGTTCTTTATCCTAGATATGGAGGATTTGTTAAATTCAACTTATTATTGTGTCAAACAAATGAAATAGGAAAGGCAAGGCCTTTAAATTTAGGGCACACAATACTAGTGTTCCTTCAACTAGCAAAAGCACCAATGACATTGTGTTTATTAAAATCATTTACAGTGTACACCATACACATCTAGGTGTACCTCCTAATATTGAAGGCAACAACATGTCCATACCTTGCAATGACACATTAGTATGCCACGTCTATAATGATTGATCCTTGTGATAGAACATTAATATTATGGCTTAACAATATCAGTGGAGCATACACATTATTGTGAGCTTGTTAACAATAGCACTACCACATCATGTCAGTTGGTTTCCATTTTTGTATACCATTTAACAAACAAAATGTCTCAAGGTGCTTCAAATGTTTTGATAGTGCACTTTACCAGTTAGAGGGCAAGGCACACAAATGTTTTTTCACTATGTTTGTTACATTAAATAAATTATGTTAGTGTGTACTTATGATATTGTTTGATTTGTAAATAAATGATAATAGAACATAAAATTTGTACTATCTTCTGAAGTTCTCAAGTTTTTAGGCCGTTCATGTAATAATTTACTTTCCATCAAATTCCAAGTAATAATGTTTACATCATTTGGTGCAATGTACTATCAAAAAACTAGATGACTTAAATAATTATATTGTAGTTTGTCTTAGGAGTTGTTTCTATTACAAATTGAGGATGTTGCTATGTGCTAAATCTATGAGAACCCAACAACCCTACCATTGCATCATGGCCAACTATTTTTTGCTATTTTCACATTGATGCACAAATTGGGTAACATTTTTAGGCATGGTCAAGGCTGCATAATATAAACCCTTTGATTAGTAAATATTATTCCTTCCCTCAAAACTAATATCGTAAAACATGTAAATGACTTTCATTATTGTCACTAGATATATCTTTCCAAGTCGCAATGT
>VDFB02089717.1:0-10840 GCA_007258455.2 Sequoia sempervirens
TAACCTAGTTGTGGTTATATAATCATCGTTATGGATTTGGGGACAAAGTTAGAGATATTCAAATGTAATGCAGTAATGTTACCCCAAAGGATTAGATAAGTGATTTGTATGTATGATTTAATACTAGTGATATATGTTAATGTACATGTGTTGTTTGTTTAGTTAAAAAAAAAAAATTGTGTCATAAATGTTAAATGTTTTAGTGTCCTTTGGGATTGTGTGGCGGGGCTTTACATCATGGTATCAGAGCCTAGGTTCAAACTCTGGGCACTATGAGCCCATTATGTTAACCTTGTGTTTAGACACTTGAGTTTAGGTTTTCACCCTTTAGTTGTTCTCACTTAGTAATCTGAGTTTGTCCTTAGGTGGTGTTGGTTCAATGGTGCATAAAACTAGTGGAAGGATAGGACCCTCGGTGTAGTGTGCAATGCACCGATATTCTTCCTACTAGGGATGCATTATGGACCTTTGTGTTACCTCTCGTGTTATTTTCTTTATGTTGATACTTTTTATGTTGTGTTGTCTACCTTGAGATTGTGTTGGTGGTTGTTTCACCATTTTGTTTTGATTGGTTGATAGTTTAGTTGACTTGGATCATTATGACACTTGTTATTGATGTTTATGTTATGATGATGCATGGAGTTTGATGTTGTGTTTGGATTAAATTGGTTATGTTTATCATATAGACTTGTACTATGCTTGTTATGTTGTTGATTAGTGAATTATTTATGATGTGATTATGATGTGGTTACTATTTGGAGTCTTGGTGAGAGGGATGACCTATAGCATCACTCATTCATGAGTGCCCTTCTACATTGCAAATTCCTCTCACGGTGTGTTTGTTATTTGATATATATATATGCTCGACATCTGGTTTGATGCAGGTTATAGGTACCAGGCATTGTCTCCACTTACACTGTCAGGTTTGAGCATGCCTTATAGAACCCAATGGGTATGGTGTGGAAAAATGGAGTTGACAAGAAGGTCCCCAACCCCTACCATCATCCTTGATGAGGATGAGTACCCCAATCCTGTAACCTTATCGGTATGGTTTTTATGTTTGTTAGTTGTCTTGTTTGTTGTCTTCTGCTAATCGATTAAATTGTGATGATGTTGCTTAGAATTGCATACATTTTAGTTTTCCTTGTGACTTCCAGCAGTAAGTCGAATCTTAGAGGGGGAGGATGTAGTGTTCCCACCATGATTCGCCCTCATCGCGATGTTCTGTAGTTAGTGCTTTGGTTTGCTTGATTTAGATTTGTTTTTATTAATGTTGTTGAATTATTTGATGAATTAAATAAAATTATCAAGTAAAGGTATTTTATAATTAAAATAGACATAAAAATATGTTTATTAATGGTCAATAATAAATGTGAAAGTGCAAATAATATTTAATGTAATAAAATAAATTAGAATGTGAGAAAATATGATAATTTAAAATAAAATATTATTATTTCTTTTGGAATGTGTAATTAATAGAAGGTTGAAATATTATAAAAGATAAGGAAAACATTGCTAAAGCAATGAGAAAAGATGGAAAGAGTTCGCATGCAGAGCATGCATAGTCCTGAACTCATTGTTAAAAGGGAAACTGAAAGCTTATTGGAGATTTTTATTAGATTTTTGTTTTCGAGAATATAACAGCTTTTCCTTCTTTTTTTTTAATGATGATCATATTTAAAGAGTTATTCATCCTTTGATTTTTACTTTTTTTGGGAACGATAACTTTGTATGTAGAAAATTCTTTGTAGAATGGATGCATTTTATGAAATGTTTTGAAAAAAAATATGGAAGTGGAAAAGTAGATCGCTAGTGGATTGCTTTCCAATGAAGTGGATCGTTGGCGAACGTAACGATGGATCCCAACACCGTTCTTTCGTTGTTGTAGCAAATTGGGTCCAGGTTCCATCGCCTTCCAAATTTTATTCTCTTTTTGAAAATGAAAGCTTGAAGTGGTTATGTGTGTTGTTGTAATTCTTGATTCAAACCATTTTCTTGAATTTTGGGTGATTATATTTGAGTGAATGTATTGTTCCCAACTCGAATGCTCTTATGCACGTTTTATGGAACCCAATTGATATTCCATTTCTCAAATTACAATTACAATATCTAGGTGTATGCCATTTGTGTTGTGTTTTTCCATCGTTGCTTCCCTGGAAATTCTTTTGCTTTTTTATACCCTTTTTGACTCCTGTTGAATGCATTTCGAATTTGTATGGTGCTTGGTAAGCTTTGAATCTATGTTCCTTGATTACTGCCTATTGTGATAGCTCTTCTTTTACCTTCGATACTCCATGGTGATTTCAGTCGTCACCTTCCTTTGCAAACTTGTTGTGACATTGTTGTATGTCAATTGTCGATTTTAGTTTTGCTTTATGATGTAGACTTGGGAGGCTCATTCACTACCAACTTGAAAAAATTCCTTTAGGAGGAATCTAACAAGATTAATATGACCTATTTGAACAATCTAAATCACCCTCAAAGCTTGACAAACAATAGAAGTCAGATTTCCCACTTTCACCCCTTGAACCCTAGTAGTAGTGGAAACTTAGTTTTTTCCCAATAACACAAATGGTTCCAAAAACACCAGATAAAATATTGATGGATTTAAACACCCATTTCAGAGTTACAATACATATCACAAGATCAGATGCAATTCCTTTGGACCAAATCCCAAAAACACCCTTCCTAGGTTGACCTAATTAGGCTTATTAGGCCTATTTTACAAAGAAAACTTCCTTTAAACCTATCACAGGCCCATGAAACCTTGGGTCAGAAATTTATATGCCTCCAAACCTCCAAAACCACAAAAATATTCCACTGGTACAAACTAATTCATGCTAAACCTGAAAACCCTTGTTTTAGGCATAAATCATGAGGGTTTATTGAATCTAGTCCTTCCACAGCCTCCTAGACCTTGAAACCAACTTGAAAACAACCCAATAGCCTTTAACATGCTCAAAATTTCATAAAATAAGACATCCAATACAGATTTGATCAAACCCTAGGTTTAAGCCCCCATTCTCATGCATTTTGTACACCAAAATTCATAGGAACAACAGGTTGATTGCTCTTATTTCTTCCACAACATTCAAGTCATGCAACCTACTATTTAAATATACTCCATAGGGCCCCTTACACAAGTCACAATAACCATAGAAGGTGTAAGGGCCCCTTAATTCATATTTTGTTCACAAAACCCTCAAAACATGGTATACCGATTATTTTCAAGAAAATTCTTAAAGGAGGCTTCAAAACCTTTATTAATCTTTCAAACCAGATAAAGATCAATGTCAACATAGACCCCTACATATGAAAAAATATTACATAGCTTACATCAGCCTGTACGGCTTGTACAAAACTGCAAAATAAGGAAGAAACACAGAAAATTAGAGCAAACTCAAAATTCTTATTATTAAAACCTTGTTTCTTGAATCAACAACCTTACAATGATGTCTTCATTCCTTTTTAAAAGTCTCTCTATCTCAACCACCGACCAACCACCTTCCAACTGAATTTCAAAAGTTTAATGACCATTGGGAACATAAACACACCATTTACAACTTTTGTTAACATATACTACCATACATTGAAGTGCTTACACCTTTTGACCTTTAATGCATTGAAAACACCTATGACTTCTCTAAAACCACACTAGTGGCTTAAAAATAGACTTATTACATTGACAAGACACTATTCTTGCACATTTACATGTAAATTCAAAAACTTTCCTTCAAAGTCTATAAAACCATTCCAAGTGCAAGATCACAATTTCACTTCTTAACACCTAAACTCAAAACTGTTAGGGTTAGAAAGGTAGATATATAACAATTAAATGCATATTTAATTAATAAACAGAGAACTAAAACACACACAGAATAAATCATAACACAAAGAATTTAACGTGGTTCACCCAATCTGAGCTACATCCACCAAACCGCAGCCATCCAATACTTTTATTATCTAGTGTAAAACTTATTACAATCTTGCGAATAATCGTGTTTTTCATCATACTATAATACCCATCCGAACCCCTTTTTAACAAGCTTAGAAGCTTCCAGATTTTGGGTTCTACAAAATTGGATTTTTCCCTTTTTCGGTGATGACGCGAAAAAGTAGGAGGAAATTTTTTCTCGAGGGTTGCCGCCCCCGGACCCCGGCAAGGATACATGTCGGGGTGTACAATATACCATGGGCTATACTGTATAGCATGATTAGTCGCCACATACCAACAATCTCTCACTTGGAGACTAATCCTAGACGACACTGCTGCAATTACAACTCCCACTGGAAATAAGTACCTTGGACCCTGTTGCTTTGTTATACTTGAATTCAACCTTGAAGGCCAACTAAAGCTGAAGAGGAGTTCAAATTCTCCCTTGTCACCGCCTTCATAAACATATCCGCTGGATTGACATTTGTATGTATCTTGTCCAGCTTGACCTGTCCATCCTCCAACACTGACCGAATGAAATGATATCTCAACTGTATGTGTTTTGTTTTAGAATGCAAGGCATAATTCTTTGTAAGATGTATAGCACTCTGGCTATTTGTAAATAAGTAATTTTTAGCCCGTTATTTTCCCAACTCATCCATAAAAAGTTGCAACCATATCATCTCCTTTGCTGCCTCTGTTGCAGCAACATACTCTGCCTCTGTGGTGGATAAAGCAACCACCTTTTGCAATCAAGAAATCCAACTCACTGTTGTCCCACCAAATGTAAATACATAACCTATGGTGCTCCACCTGGTATCTATATCCCCTGCCAAATCTGAGTCAACATAGCCTTTTAAATCAATATCAAAGCCCCCAAAACATAAACATTTATTAGATGTACCTCTCAAGTACCTGAGAATCCATTTTACCGCATTCCAATGCTCAACTCCGGGATGACTCAAATACCTGCTAACAACTCCTATGACATGTGTAATATTCGGTCTCGTGCATACCATGGCGTACATTAAACTACCTATAGCTGAAGCATATGGTACCTTGGACATTTTTTTCTTCCTCCTCTTGTGTCTTTGGACACATATCCTTAGTCAATTTGGCATGACTAGGCAAAGGTGTGCTGACAACTTTTTTATTCTCCATATGAAATCTCTGCAACACCTTTTCAACATAATTAGCTTGAGATAAAAACAATTTTCTATTTTTCCTAGCTCTACAAATTTTCATACCAAGGATTTGTTTTGCTACCTTTAAATCCTTCATAGCAAAAAAGTTTGCTAACTATTGTTTTAGCTCACTTATGTGATCCATGTTAGACCCTGCTACAAGCATATCATCAACATATAGACATAAAATAATGTAGTTATCATTATCCAACCTCTTAAAATAAACACAATGGTCAGAATTACACCTGATGTAGCCTTGCTCAACCATAACACTATCAAATTTCAAGTACCATTGCCGAGGTGCTTGCTTCAAGCCATATAAAATTTTCTTCAATATGCACACTAGTTTCTCCTTACCTTTGACCTCAAGTCCTTATGGCTGGTCCATATATATTCCCTCTTCTAAATCACCATGGAGAAAGGTTGTTTTAACATCAAGCTGTTCTAAATGCAAATCTTCAGCAGCCACAATACTTAAAACAATACGAATAGAAGTCATTTTAACAACTAGAGAAAAAATCTCATTAAAATCAATACCCTTTTTCTATGCAAATCCCTTTACAATTAATCTGCCTTTAAATCTCTTCTTACTTCCATCCTCCTCTTTTAGCCTATAAACCCATTTGTTTGGTAAAGTCTTTTTACCTGCAGGCAACTTGCATAATCCCAAGTTTGATTTTTCAACAAGGAGTCCATTTCTTCTTCCATTCCATGCTCCCACTGAACCTTGGTATCCACCTGCATAGCTTCATCATAATATTCTGGTTCACCAGCATCAGTTAACAAAATAGTATATAAAGAGGGAGAGAATCTTTCTGGAGGTCTACTTATCCTTGAAGATCGTCTAACAGGAGTTTTTGGTATTTGTTGTTGTTGTTTCCCATCATGAGGAACCACTGGAACATCATTGTTTGGAATATCATCCAACACTGCATAATCATTTTCTTTCTTCTCATGCTGCATCAACAGATCTTTGTACAAAAATTTCTCATTGAATATGACATCCCTACTACAATTTTCTGATTTTCAAAATCCCAAAGCCTATAACTAAATTCATCAATGCCATATCCAACAAATATACATTTCTTTGATTTTGCATCAAGCTTGGTTCTATTTTTAGAATCTACATGTGCAAATGCTTCACAACCGAAGGTTTTGAGAAAATAATAACTCACCTTCTTACCTTTCCATGCTTCCTCTGGAATACCACAACCCAAAAGATTAGAGGGACCTCTATTAATTAAATAAACAACAGTGTTTACAGTCTTTGCCCACATTTTTAAAGGCAGCCCAACATGCAATCTCATAGTCCGTGCATGCTCCATTATTGTTCTATTCATGCGCTTAGCCACTCCATTTTCCTGTGGAGTCTTTGAAACCATTTTTTGCCTATGAATACCATTAGAGGAACAATAATCTTCAAACTCTTTGCTGTAATACTCACCACCATTATCAGATCTAAGACATTTTAGTTTTTTACTCATCTCATTTTCAACCAAGCTTCTCCATTTTTTAAAAGTTTCAAATACATCAGATTTCTTCCTAAGAAAATAAATCCATACCTTCCTAGTTGCATCATCAATGAATGTAACATAGTACAGAGAGCCACCGAGAGAAGATACCTGAGATAGTCCCCATACATCTGTATGCACAAGCTCCAATTTCTCATCTTTCTTTTGCTTCCCATCCTTGAGAAAACTTACTCTCTTTTGTTTTCCATACACAACTTTCACAAAAATCCATATTAACACATTTTAGACTTGGTAAAACATTATTTGAATGAAGTATTTTCATACCTTTTACACTCATATGCCCAAGTCTATTATGCCATAGTGCTGATTCAGAGTCCATAGCAACTGTTCCTAAACATTGACCTTTTTTCGTAACAATTAAAGTAGAAGGAACAATATGACCTGTACAAAGATATAAGGTGCCTACTTTCACACCTTTTGCTACCACTAAGGCACCCTTTGTGACCTCCATTTTTATCACTAAAAGTAACAACACAACCTTCATCATCTAGTTGCCCCGGCTGAAATTAAATTTCTGCTTAACTTTGGAACATGCCTTACCTCATTTAGTAGCCAATGATTCCCATTTCTCCTACAAATTATCTTTGATTTCTTTTTCCCTTTCCAACAACTGGACAGTTCATTATCTCCTAAATAAACCAAACACAAAATCCCCTTGACATAATCAAGAAAATAACTTCTATGGGTAGTAGTTTAAAACAAGCCCCCGACCCAACACCCAAAATCGCCGTAAGATTATCAAGGGAAAGAATCGTGCCATCCTCATCGTGATGCATATTACTCACCACATTTTCCTCTTTACTTCTCTTCCTTTTTGTCTCCTTCTTTATTTTTTCTCGAGACCAACAATCTTTCTTTAAAATGACCTCGCTCACAAGACTCAACAATCCTCTTGTCTCTAGATTGGGACCTTCTGTCTTTTGATTTTCCTCGTGACTTCCCACGATTTCTGAAATTGTTTCCTCTCTCCTTTGTTCTACCCATGCTTCTGCATTCAAAACACTACCTGATGTGGATGTTCCACCTGAGCTTTTCCTACGAATTTCCTCGCTCAAAATAACACCAACAACATCATGAAATTTCAATGTATTCGAACCAGAAACATAATTGCTAACAGGCATTACCAAGCTATTCCATCTTTCAGGCAAAGAACACAGAATCAAAACAGCCCTAACTTCTTCATCAAAGTTTAATTTTACAGAAGTTAATTGACTGATGACCGTATTAAACTCATTTAAATGATCAGTAACTGACCCACCTTCTACCATTTTCATATTAAATAAACGTTTCATAAGAAATACCTTATTCAAAGCGGAAGGCTTTTCATATAACTTCACCGAGGTTTCCATCAAATCTTGAGTTGTCTTTGCTGTTGTAATATTGAACGCCACCGATTGTGTCAGGCATAAACGAATACTGCCAAGAGCCTTTCTATCCAAAATCTCCTAGTCCTCATTAGACATTGCTACGAGTTTCTTGGTTTTCCCTTCTAATGGCCGCCATAAATCCTTCTGATAGAGATAGTCCTCCATTTGCATCTTCCATAATTAATAGTTCTGCCCATTAAACTTCTCAACCTTCTTACCCTCATTTTCCACTGCTCTTAATCAATCGTGAGACTCCCACTCAACCGTGAGACCTTTCCTACAAACGATAATAAAAAAACAACCCGCTTTGATACCACTTGTTAGGGTTAGAAAGGCAGATATCTGACAATTAAATGCAGATTTAATTAATAAACAGAGAAACTAAAACACACACAAAATAAATCATAACACAAAGAATTTAACGTGGTTCACCCAATCCGGGCTACATCCACCAAACTGCAGCCATCCAATACTTTTATTATCCAGTGTAAAACTTATTACAATCTTGCGAATAATCGCTTTTTTCATCATACTGTAATACCCATCCAAACCCCTTTTTAACAAGCTTAGAAGCTTCCAGATTTTGGGTTCTACAAAATCAGATTTTTCCTTTTTCGTTGATTTTTCCCTTTTTCGGTGATGATGCAAAAAAGTAGGAGGAAAAAATTTCTCAGGGGCTGCCGCCCCCGAACCCCAGCAAGGATACATGCCGGGGTGTACAGTATACCATGGGCTATATAGTATAGCATGATCGGTCGCCACATACCAACAAAAACCTCACCTTAACACTTAATTAGGGGTCTAGAGTGACCTTAATCAAAACCAATAACATCAAAAAAACTTTGTTCCTTGCTAGCATTTTAGTGCTCAACAATTAGTGTTCCAATTGTAGGAATAAGGTGGAGGTGCTCTTGCACCACTTTATTAGAATTCAATTTCTAGTGGAAATGCATCATACTTGCTAGTCGTTGTTTGCAATTACCCTCTCATGTTGATGGAAACTACAATCTATTGTATGTGCATACTATTGGGTATTTGTGATAGGTTTGGGAATTTGAAGACTTGCTTCTTGAGGTATCCTGTGATTATCTTTTGTTTTAGGAGATCTTTCCACACTCCCATATAGTTTGGATTTGAAAGAATAGGTCATTCCTTCCTTAGATGAGCAAGAACTCGAGAGTTTTACCACCTTTGGCTCTTCTTTAAAAGGAATATACTCATGCATTTTGTTCATTTCCTTTCCTCCTTAGATGGATCTGTTGTGTGCCCTGGGTGCTTCCTTCTCCCTCACTGGTATAGCTATGCACCAATCTGCAAAATAATAGGAACACTAAAAGATAAGATGGAATATACCCCGCCGCCTTCATTTTCCAAGCTCTTTTTCTCCCAAATGTGGCTTAGATCCCCTGTGACTATGGTGCAAACTGTTGCATACACAGAAAACATGTATCATGTTAAGCCTTCAATCAACTGCGTTCAAGTATCTTTTTATTTCTTTTATCTTTCATCATCCTCTTAAACTTAAATCTAGAATAATTAAATAGTTGCATAATCTATTTTCTCAAATTCAAAGTAAATAGGGAAGCTTGGGAGGTTCGATGCCTGTCTTATGTGTTGAGTGAATTCCAACTGTACGCTATGTACTCTTGACAAGCATACTATTGTTTGAAAATTGATTTATCTAGCTTGTCCTTGGCATTCGGTGATATATATGTATATAGCTATATGAGTATATACACAAGTATTATTATATTTATGTTTCTTTACATGTGTTTATCTCAACTTAATTTTAATTCTTGTCAATTGAAACAACATTTTGTATAGTAACTATGTATATATTCATATAAGTTATGTATATGTGTTTATGTAGTTTTTTTTTAATATCAAAGTTTAGAGAAATCTCTCTCTGGTAGGATAATATAGGAAGCTCAGATTTCAATTCAAATGTAGTAGGGTGGAACAAAGTCTCTTAATAGAGCATTTAAAAAGACTCTTTATTATTCTCTAGGAATGGTGATTAACAGAAGAATGGCGATGAGCTCTACTAGTAAACTTAACATATATGTGCTTGAGTTAGTATTCTTCTAAATTTTTCTTGTAAGCGTAGCATACAATGATGTAATCTTAGTTAGTATGCTTCTTAATAGTTTGAATATATATAAGTTTATAAATATTTAATGCCTCACTATTTAAGATGATTTCCTCTTAATTTCTCTTTTAAAAGAATATGTATAAGGTGAACAATATGTGAGGGATACGTTCTTTTATTGATATTGTGTATTAATTATAGGGGTAGTTCGAAATGAATTAATATCTTGCTTTTATATTTAAGTAAATTGTCATGAAAGAGAATTAGTTAATTAAGTGAATAAATTAGATTAAGTTAAAAGACAATGTTAATTTTATTTTAAGTTATGTTATTTTGAGGGGAAATTAACTTATCTATATTCCGTTAATTGAAGAAGTTGATTTACATCTCAGCTAGATAAATAATCTAGTAAATAAGGAATGTAATAGATATCAAGATAATGGGAATTTTTTAAAAAAAGGGGTTATTATATATAGAGAATCGAAGGGACTATTTAGATAATGAATTAGATAATAAAAAGATTTATTTGTATATGTATTTAGACAATTAAAATGATTTGTGCTAGGTTGTCTTTAGGCTAATTGTAAATGAAATTAGTGAATTTGTAAATTAAAATTAAATAAAAGAGTTCTATTTTTTTCTTTTAGAAAATTTGAATAAATGTTTTGGATATTTTAATCATTTTAGATAAGGGAATTGAGTAGGTAACTAAGTGAATTGAATTTTTTTGTTTA